>JABFPJ010005564.1:0-12043 GCA_022817425.1 Gryon sp. ZL-2020
AAGTGGGGTGGTGGTCACTTGAATCGTTACGTAATTTATACGAGGAGGTCTGTTAGAATGTGACGGATCGTTACATAGAGTACGGGGGGGGGGGTTATAAAATCACGAGATGTTCAATCTTTAGCATATATGCCTGAACTTTTTTAGTTAGTGTTATTAAGTGTCATGTTTGTTTAACTTATAAAGTAGTGAATTGTTAAACGACGATGACACTTACTAACACTAACTAAAAAAGTTCAGGTATATATGATAAAGACTGTACCGTTACGTTGTTTATAGACGGCCTCTCTTTTGTATGTATCTTTCAATATTTGTAATGGAGGAAACAAATTTTACTACACTTTTTTTCATATGTTGTTTTACGTGTTTCGTGTTATAATTTAATGAATTATTTTAGTTGGTTAAAATTATTATTTAACTAATATTCTTGGGAAAAGTTTGTTTTTGACACTTAATTACGACCTTAATGTGTACTTTTTGTTGAATTAATTACTGGAAACCTTTGAAAAACTTTATTTAATTACAAAACACAACACACAAACATAATATCCATTAATGCTTTTAAGTTTTTAATTATAATATTTCAATCAATATTTGCGAAATTACACTTCGAGTTCAAAAATTACATTTATCATTTATTTAAGTGACAACACATAAAAAACTTGTTCTGTCTGCCTCAAAATTCTTAGACTACTTAATTAAACTTAAACTACTTAAACTACTTAATTAAATTAAATTAAAAACTTAAAAATAATATATATGTATTTGGAAACACTGCGTGTTTATGTTTTCGCATCAATGTACACATCAATGTACAGGAATATTGTTCTCTACCAACCGACCTTTATGATGCAATAAAGGTCGTTAAAGAGCTTTTACTGAACGCACTAGTATACCACTATCATACTGAAGCAATTGCCAAACTTTATTATCCCCTAAAATTTGTGTCCAATGACTCGTAGTTGCTTTCAACGTCAAGCCCCAAAAAATTAGTCATTGCTGAACATACAGTCATTTGTTTCCATAATATTATTCGCTGTCCCATTAATCTACACTGGAAAATAAATCAATGTGTATTACCAATATTTAAATAAAATCTTTAAACTATACAACATTATTATTTAGATTAATCATATACTTTTCTACAAAATTAAAAGAACATTTTAAATACGTCCTTTAAAAACTCTTAAATGATATGTCTACTTCATAATATAAACAAAGTCAGTGCGTTATACTTTATTTCATTCATCAGTTAACTCAAGTTTTTCTATTAAAAAATGCGTGGGAAATGAAAAAAAAACTTTGAATGAGAATAAAAAACTCACTTGAAAAAGAACATTGTAATTTGTCTCTACCAAATTTCTCTTTGAAAAATAAAAAATATGTTATACCAAATTGAAGTTTAAAATATGTTTAAAATTCGTTTTTTAATATATTTAAACAATCTGTACAATAAAATTAAACACATTAAGACAAGTTGAAAATGTAAACAAATTGTTAAAAATGAACTTTTTAAAGAAATCTAGTAAGATTGTTGAAAAATATAAAAAGAAATAATAGATTGCAAATAATACAAAAATATCTCGTCAGTTAGAAAAAATGTACTCTAAAAATGTTTCTTTATTTCAGGTACGTGACAGCGTCTCTTTGTGGAGACGCTTGCTATTTTCCAGACGCCGTAGTGTCTATACTCTTTTGGATAGGATACTTCAATAGTGCGCTGAATCCATTGATTTACGCGTATTTCAATCGAGACTTCCGTGAAGCCTTCAAAGACACCCTGAAAAGTGCCATGCCCTGCTGCGAAAGCTGCTGGAAAACACCGTCGCAGTTCGTGTAGCGCGTCAGGGAGTCGCGAAGCGGCGACCATATCGAAAAGAGCTATTGCTCGCAGGAATGGGATCCTGCTCCAAAAGTTCAGGCGGAAATGCACGCTCCATCTCGTAGTAATTTGCAAGTTTTTTAGATCAAATCTTTGATTAAGCTACAGAATTCGATAAAGTCTTTCAAAAAACGTAAAATCATCTAAAATGTCATTGATAAAAAATTAGCGCTATTATGAAATGAAAAAAAACTACAAATGGAAAAAGCAAGTTAAGATTGATTGAAATAAATGCGAAGTTTATAAATGAGAAGGAAGAAAGAAAGTAGAAAAGTCAAGATTTTTCTTCAGTTTGTGTATCTCAAATTACTTTTTCCGTGGAAGAAAAAAGACTTCAATTATTCGCCTGGGCCATTGCCAGCATGATTCATACAGCTCAGAATCGTTCCTAAACCGCAAGACGTATTCATAACACACTCTTGCAACATCTTAAAACAGCCTCATGATATTTCAAAATAATAATAATAATAATGATTATAATAAATTAAAAACCAATTGTGTGGTGCAATCGAGCATCGTTATTTTGTCCGAGATGATACGTACGTATCCTACTAATAACTTTAGCTCTTTAATTAGCAATTGATAGAATCAAAAAGTGAATGATAACTTTATTTAACTTCATAAAGAGCGCGCACGTGTCATCTTTCGGAAGTTCAAATATCACACACTTTCAATTCCGCATTGAAATAATCACAAAAGACTGAAACTTCATTTCGGACTCGAGCGAAGGAAAAGATTAGAGATTCTCATAATCGCGAATATTCTCATTTCCTTGTGTTCCTCGACTCGAAGAAGGGATTAGCCTTGAGTTCGAAACGTTTAGTTATAATCAGAAGGACCTAAGGCAATTTTGTACGGAAGTAGCATAGCGACGTTGCAAGTACAGTACTGTTATTGCATTTGTTAGAAGAAAACCTTTGCGAGGAGTTTTCTTTTACTTGATGATGAAACTTCGATTGAAGAACAATTGGTTTCAATTCTATTTCGCCTAAATTTTTGTATTTTCTATCCTTGATTGCAATTCCAAAAAAATAATAAGATGCAAAGTTACGTCTATTTTAAACAATTGAATCATAGAAATTAAATGTATTTACATATTTGACCGGAATAATTATTACACCTTAATTCTTATCTCTATAACTGTTGTGTTCTTAATATCTTTGATCGTAATTTTTTTGCTGACAAGAAAAAAAATCATTACATAATATTATCAATAAAAATACATCAGGAAAAATATAATTTTTGCATTCATATAATATAAAAACACCAAGCAAATGATTACGAAAAATAATTTACGAGCAGCAGAACCCAACCCGTTTTGATCTTTTAAGTGCAAATCCAGGACTGGGAAAAAGAACCCCCTATCTCAAGAATGACTTGAAGAACCCCCCATCTCGAAAAAAGTTCGAAAAACCAGTCTCAGTATCACTTCAAATAACCGCCTATCTCAAAGTGAATGCGAAAAACCCCTATCTCAGCGCAGTCAAAATATCTCCCCAATTTTTTTGTTCTTTTAATTTTTAGTGGTAACACTGTATAGAATGATACATTTATTTAAAAATCATGGTGATAAATTTAATTCAAATTACTGAAGTTATAAAATGATAATCAAATTAATTTTGCACCCAGTTTTAATCACTACGATTTTAAAATAAATTTATTACTCTATACAGTATTACCACTAAAAATTGAAAGAACAAAAAAATTGGGGAGATATTTTGACTGCGCTGAGATAGCGGGTTTTTCACATTCATAGGGGTTTTTTTCACAAAGATTTTTTTTTCACAAAGATAGGGATTTATTCGAATTAATACTGAGATAGAAGGTTTTCATGGGGGGTTCTTCAAGTCATTCTTGAGATTGAGATAGAGGGTTTTTCTTTCCAGCCCTCGAAATGCTGTAATATGTATCATTTTCTTTATTGACCTACAAAGCTAACTTAAACAATAATTAAAATGTAATTCGTAACAATTTTTATATAACTAATATTCGTTCAAAATAAATTTGATTTTTGAAACATTGTTTAAATAATTAATCAATTTAAATAATTACAATTTATTGGTTCAGTGATTTTTCTTATATAAAACAAACGTTGATTTACGTATGAAAAATGCATATTTCATATTCTTTTTATAGACAGACATTTACTTTTATATTTGTTTCCCTTCATTCCCTTTACCATTCATTCATGCTCTTATTTAATTTAAGCAAATATATAACTGCATTTTTATTATATATATTTATTAATGCAATAAAATTGCAGGTCAATAAAAAAAGCTTTGAATATTTTTCATTACTCCATTATATAGTCATACTGGATGGTTTAAAAAAATTGATAATTGAAAAGTGACACTCCAACTTATATTTCTCGTGAAGCAAAAAGTCTTTATTTTGCTTGGATCCAAGAATATTAATCTTAAGACAAAATTTCTTATTATTTAATAAATCCTAAAAAAAATATTTGTATTCATTTTATTTATTTTTTCCCCCAATTTAAATTGAATCAATTTTGCACCTTATTTTCGTTGATTGAAATTGTTCATAAAATTGAAGCGTTATTATTTTGAAACTTTAATCGAAGTTGAAATAAAGATTAATTACAGAGAGAAAGTAAATCGAAAGAGCGTCAAGCTAGTCATTAGAAGACTGCTTCAAAATTGTTTTTACCCGCTAAGCATGGATTTGTCGTTCCGCAAATGAATTGTTGCATTATGTCGTATTTCGATCCCGGCTTAGCTTTCGGGCTTCACTTTCCGAATACTCGTTTAAATCGCTTGATAATTCCGTCACATGGCAAAAATAATCTGTATTTATTAATCGCCATTAACTTTTTGTCATGTTTTTCTTCTTTTTTATGAGCTTCATTAAAAAGTTATGCCATCAACGTAAAGTTCGCTAACTTATTATCGTAAAAAATTGTACCATTCTAAGAAAACTGCAGTCAACTGTGATTAATTTTTGCACTTTTGCTCCCAAGTTGCAATAAAATAGAAATCAATAATCGCTACAACAAACAAAAATAAATTATATTACTCCATTTCAGGTGCATTCGCGTTTTTCATTATTAATTCATTCACATAATCTAAGACAGTGAGAATAATTTAATATTTTGTATAAAACATAGTTACTTTGTGTTTCAAATTGTGTAATTTATAAGTAAATTGTCAGAAAATGTAGCCGAACGTTTTGCCTTAATTTGAATTTTTTCTTTCGATGCTGCCGATAAATTTGAAATAGGGACAAGAAGTAAGCTGATAATATATAAAACGGTGCTACGGATCAACTATGTATAAAAAAAGTTCTATAAAAATGATTTAATGGCGCACAATACCTAGTTCAATTAATAATGCGAAGCGTGCTTTCCGAAAGATTATTCATCATGCGGAAATGCACAGCGAATAAAAAAGCAAGAAAAAACAATAATGAAATTTGCATTCTTTTGAAATAAGGCCATGTAGCGGAATATGATTCGATGCATATATGGGAAAAAATGTAGATGAAATTTAGCATACAAAATAATACAAATAATATATTAAGTCGGCTCAATACTGCATGTGAATACAGCTTGAGTCGAAAGAATTAATACAGTCATGTCAAAACAGCGTAATTCAAATTTTATTTTTAATTGGAATAATATCTTTTTTAAATTAATCATTTTTCCCCGTGTATTATATTTATAAAACGCTATTTGCCAGAAAAACCAAAGAAAAAGTAATCTAGTCGTTGCGAAAATATTGATCAGTCTGAGTATTATCTTTTACATATGCGTTAGTATTCACAATATGTTAAAACTTATTTTACTAGACTGTTGTAAATTTATTTTAATTATCTTCTAAGATAATATATACTTTGTTCGACTTGTCGAGTATTATTTTTATTTAAAAATGTCCTTAGAAATAATGAATAATCATAAATATTCCCAATGGGATATGAAGTTATTTTAAAAAATCTAATTATTTATGTTTTACATTTATTTAAAAAATGAAATATGCTTTCATAATTTCATTTATACACAATTCTTTATACTTTATCAAAGTCCTTTCAAAATTGAACTTTTTTATTGATGCTGTTTCGCAGAATCAAATAAAAAGTTTGATTAATTATGACTTCGTATTCCATTAATATTTCGCTACAAATTTTATTATCTTTATCTTGTTTTCTATTGTATAATTCCATAATTCTAAAAGTCAAGATAGAAGGATGATGAAATTAAACGATTCGGGAGCTGATTATAATAAAACAGAAGACTTCGATGCTTTTTTCTATGAAAATATTTTTATCTTATTTTCTCAATGAAATGAAATTCAAAGTTTATGGTCGAAGTGTATTCAATATCAAGTAAATGTAGAATCAAATTTCGCAGATTTCTTATTGTATATATTAGCAATCTTGTTTCTGAAATGATCGTATTCTCTTCGACTCCTACGTCAACGGCACTAAAAATTACCTTTTTTCAATTTGAAAAAGCGCACTGATCAAAGAATCTGGTTATGTTGGAATAGAAACTTTAAGTACTTCATATATGTAATTAAATAAAAATATGATAGAATAGTGATTCATAATTGTTTGTTAATTTTAAAATTTCTTAATTCAGTTATATTAACTGAATATTTTTCTGTTATTATACTAGCAGATCGTAACGCCTATTTTTCATGTTGAATATACGTAAATTAAATGCAAAACATGAAGAATGTTTTGTTAAAAAGCTCTACGCCAAAATGAATAACTACAATGTTATTCGTTATAAAGCAATATTTCATTTAATTCAAAAGTAAAAACAACAATTGTCGCTCAAGGAATGCAGTCTATTGTAAATATCACCACCTAAAGCATACAATTTTGACAAATTTTATATGTATATTTATTCGCTTTACAGTTTTTAACTATTCTATAGTTGAATAAGTAATTTACACCTGCATTTTAATACAAAACATACAATAATTATTTAAAGTAAAATTGTTTACAAGAATTTTTTACCCTTTAAATAAAAAGTTTTTGTCTTGTGATTGATTCAATTAGTTCTGCTTTGTTATTTAGGTTACATAGAATCATCTTTTAACTGAAATAAAATAAAAACAAATTAAATTATTAATAAGATTTGTTTTTAGAGAATAGACAAGAAACAGTCAAATTTTCGTTAACGTAAGTTCCTTTGATATTTAAATATAAGCTTAAATTTTGTACAATCTTTGTAATTTTTAAAACTTTCATATACTTCTTTGCATTGAAATTCTATTACTTTCTGTTGATTATAAAAAACAACCAGATGTATTCTTTTATCGGTGCGCCGTGTCTAATAACTGTTAAACAGCTATGAATTCATTTAGATCTAAGTCTGCAATTTGTCAGCGGACACAGTGAATAAGCGTGACACATTTTCAAGATAAAATAATAAGCGGAAGAGAAAGAACTGCGAATTGTGATTTATCGATTCTCTCGTGGATGAGCATCAATTCTGTAAATAAGTTTCAAAACATAGATGATAGGCATATGTATGATCTATAGTGATATTGATTAGGTGTCCTAGAAAAAAATGGAGAATAAAAAAAGAGGACCGGGGCGGAGACGGGGATCGACAAAAATGAGAGGGAGGGAAAGGTCCAGGAAAATGAGCGTCGCAACACGAGCTTGCGCGTCGTGGGATCACTCTTGACGAAGGTCGAGGCTGCGCCGCAAAGAAGTCGACGAATCATATTGCAAAAAAGGGGTATACAACTTTCGTTACAACTGCAACTTGAAATTATCATTTCTACGAAAATTGTTTTATCAACTATACTTTTTTTATTAACACAAACAATGTTTTCTTCAACAATCAACATTTACAAATATCTTCGATAATAACAAAATTTGCATTTATAATATTGTAATTATAACTTGTAAGATCGTACAAAATTGAGAATGTAGACTTTGCGACGCAGCCGCAATTGTTAATATAAAATGAAATTGACTACGCCTTTGCAAAAAAATCGTTACATCAAACCTTATACATGCAAGTATTATATTTGGGAAACGGTGTTCTGCATTAGGATAATTTCAAATTTAAAGTAATAACAAGTATAACATAGTAAATATGTACATTAAAAGATTAATATCTACAATCTATTTTATACATTATTATACTTCTTTGTAAGTTCTTTGCATAACATAAAAGATATAAAAATGTTGAATTATTGTAAAACTAATTTTTTAGACAAAAAAATATATATAATACATAGAAAATGTCCCAATGCACAACACCTATAATTATAAGTTTGAAATATTAAAAGTACATTAAAAAGAAAACATTAAAATTCATTTTGGGCCATTTTTGTTCAAGTTGATTGGACAAAAAGCTTTTAAGGATTAAAGTAATACATTTAAATTTCAGCACTATGTCATTTTATGAATCAATATTTAATTCATACTGCTTTCAATTTTTCTCGTTGCACAGAAACTTTCATATCGAGTTCAAAACGAGTGATCATTAAAATAATCAAATAAATGCTTTTATGTATGTAATCTTTAAAAAAAATTGTTCCAACATTGGCTCTATATATGAATTTAATGTATGTAATTCATGAAAAATATATTTTAATATTTGAATTCATTTAATAATTACTTGTTTAAATTGAGAAGAAATTGTATAAAAGCATTATATCAATGAATAAAATGAACAGTAAATGTGTTACAATATGAAACATTTATGTGATAATTTGATAAATTGAAAAACTATCTAAACAAAAAAAAAATGATTTGTTTTATAATTATTATTACGTATTTTTACGTGGACTATATGAACTAGTAAATAAAGAAAAGGTGATTTTAAATAGCGCGAACTGAAAGACGTCGAGTCACAGCGTAACAAATCAAAAGTTAAAGAATGAGAGCGAAGAATGAAATGTACAATATGTATCATAGCAATAATCCTAACGGACTGTAAATAATGTTTTATGCCTGTTTATAGCGCGATATGCTTTTTGTTGTTTTTCTAATTAAATATATTGCGCGAATGTAAGTGTTCATTATGTATGTAACTGTACACAGAAATATAACTGTTAATAAAAACGATAGGAAAACATGAATGACACAATGTATAACATACATTGTCGCATAGAGGCGCATTTCACGCGCATTCTGTCGGAAATAGAGGCTATCAAGTATAAAAACCATCAAACAATTGTACATATATACATATATATAAACACACGTACACAATGTCTGCGATGCGTTTTGCATGTCAAAAAATATGGTTTTAGATATTGTTGCAAATTTTACGACAAACAATTTGTATTGGTGGAAAAATGTAGATCACGTTTTGTCATATTTTGTTACTGATCAGATAAAAAATTGTCTTCAATTGTAAATAACGTTACGTGAATTTGTTTCTTCCACACAAGTTGCAACAGCAATGAAGATACCAATACATTTTCAATAGACCATATTTATTGGCACACTTCTTGCCCCAATTGCATGTACATCTTTAATTTTCCTTGATTATAATTTTTGTTCATAAACATACTTATGTTTCTACAGCTCCAGCAATTCTCTTTCAAAACAGAATGTATATATTATTTGTAAATTAAAACAGTAAAAAAGAAAAAAACTTCACATTGGAACGAGCTGATAGCATGAAATAATGTGTTCAATTTTACTATCCAGTTCTTCCGTTATGTGATATCACAACACCTCATTTGCAATCTGTTTTGTATATGGTACATCTGTATAATAACGATGTGCAATCTATAGATCGCTCTTATTGAAACAGAAACTCCAATGATACGCTTATAAACAACCAAATTAACGAAAAAGTATTCATTATCACGACTGTAATTGAACATACATTTTTTGTATTTTTATAACAATCATGGACAAAGCATGTTTTCATAGATGTTCACTTTACTTATACAAAATAATTTTGTATCGATAAAAATTATATTTATACTTTTCCATTAATGTAAAAAAAATATATTTCTAAAACTAAATTTTTTATTTACAAATATAACATTCATTTGGTAAACCAAAAATTCGAATTATTCAATTTTTAATTAGTTTTTTTACTTTATATATTTTTATATTTTGTATAAAATTATAACGAGTACCAAATTAATTAATAATGAAAGCTTTTTTATCTTTATTAAATAAAAGTTTCACATATAATGTATTAATTTATATTTTGAAGTAAATATAATTACGAAGAATTATTATAAAAAGTTTACTAAAATGCTTTATAATCTTTCCCACAAAGTTGTTCTTATTAGCTTGCAAATTATTCGCAAGTAAAAGTTTGGTCTTTGAATAAATAAAATTATTATTTGTATGATAAATACATAAGACGAATTAAATCATAAATTTTACTTAACTAAATTTACAAAGTCAATCACATTTACATTATTTCAATAAAAACCCTTAAATGTTTTCTGTTTAGTGACTTATTATTATTATTATTTTTTCCATTGAAAAGCACAAAAAATCAACTTTACATTATAATTTCTCTCCTATGCACCATAAAAAAGTTGAAATTTGCATAAAATAATTGGCAAAATTAAAAATTATTATTTTGCTCTGGGAGTCTTATCAACATCCATGCAAATGAGTTTAACTGCAGTCGTGCTAAGTTGATCAAAAACGCATTACTGTGGACAATCTAAAATCAGAATAGTCATTGCATATACGGGTACAGTCAATGTGACCAGCCCCTTAAATATAATTAACTTACGGAATCTTATGGTCTTATGGTCCATTTTTTACATCCATTTTTGTTTAACATTATTACATACAACCTTTAAAAATCAGTACTTAATTAAACGCAAACTGAACTTTCTGCATAATTTAAAATGTTATATGAGTCTACATAAGCGAAAAATTCACAGTTTATAGATTTAGTTTGTGATGAAAAATAATTGGATAAATAATTGTATTATTCGGCTTTATTTATATTTATTAGGGTTTATATAAGGAATGTTAAAAATTCTCTTAAAATAAAAAATCAAGTTATTAGAATATTTTTTTTGATTTTTGAAATGGCAAAGGGGCCTAAACTCGCTCGATATTAAGCGCATCGTTGTTCCACATATACATAACTTGCAAAATATTCATGAACGATTTTCACAGACCTTGATGTCCAACAAATTTTAATTATATGTATACACAAACACGTATACACAAACATATTATATAAAGCGTACATATATCTATTAAATGAAAGTATTAATATGTTTGTTAACGATTGTGGTCACAATTACACTGGTCTATGAAACATGCATTTACGATTAAAAATTAGACACACGATAATTGAATAAAAAAAGACAACCATTGTACAATCACGACATTAACAATGAAATTCAAACGAAAAATTGTTTGCGTAAAACTGGAAAAAATACAATCATCACGGATAGATTGCTGTGTAGCACTAAAGAGAGCATAAGTGTTTTTAAGATAAAATTATAAATACTCAATTTAAAATCAAATCAAAAGAATTGAGAACAAAATTATAATTCTAGTTATATCCAGAAGAAAAAGCATATAGTCAAAAGCTATTGAATTGTTTTGTTTCTCTATAACTTATTAAATGTTTGAACATATATATCGAAATTTTCTATATTTTTGTATATGTGAATACTTAAACTATATATAACAACTATTATTTCATTCAACTTTGACATAAAGTTTTGTCGAAAAAAATTTATTTTATGTATACTCCAGAAAATTTGTTTTTCACGAATTCGTATAAATTCTATGTTAAAATGTTGAATTCAAATGGTGAATTTACGTAAGTTCAACCTAAAAAACCAACAAATTCTGCGAATTTTCGTTATATATGTACAAATATGCGGTCTTCCTGAAACATTTTGTATAGACGAAATATCAAAAGCAAGAAAACGAAAGTTTTGCAAAAGTAAAATATCCAACAGTTGTATCCGTTATGTGTTTTTACTTTGATGAATCTCTTTCATTATTGAGTACATATAGATTGCGATCAAAGATGTGTGTTAAGTATATGTTGTCAGCGAAAAGAATATCTTATAGATCTGAGTATACCAGGTAGCTTTCGAACTATGCTGTATCGCAAAGTTGCGTTACTAGTGATGGAATATTTTTATGGAAAAAATATTGGTTGTCATTTTAATATAAATATATAAGATAGGGAGCATCGTTTTATGTACCTGAAAGTTATTTCTATGG
>JABFPJ010005565.1:0-12042 GCA_022817425.1 Gryon sp. ZL-2020
ATAATACAAAATATTGGATATACAAGAAACAAGATAATTACAAATTAAAAACAGGTCTGATGAGGAAATAAAATTATTTCGAAACGTCAACATACAAGAATTTTTATTTGGGAGAAAAATTAACATATAAAAATTGATAGAGGAACAACATTGTATTTATCCTCTTTATTATTAACAATAATTAAATTAATTTGGCGGGAAAGTAGACCAAATGCAAAATCAACATAATAATAAATTATATTGACGGCAAAATAGACCAAATTCAAAATCAAAATAATAATACAATTATTTTTGCGGCAAGAGAGACCAAATCTAAAATCAAACTAATAAATAAATTATTTTGGCGGGAAAATAGACAAAATTCGAAATCAAAATAATATTTAAATTATTTCGGCGGCAAAATAGAACAAACTCAAATTTGGAATAATAATTAAATTATTATGGGGGCAAAACAGATCAAATTCAACATCAGAATTATATTTACATTATTTTCGCGGACCAAATTCAAAACCAAAAGAATACTTTAAACTTATACATTATTTGACAATTAAAAAATACCTTAGAAAGGTAAAAAATGTACGAGCCAAGGTTTCTATAGTACCCTTTGCCTCTAAACTATAAACCATAAGATACATTCCAAAAGAATACTTTAAACTTATCAAATATTAACCCATTGATGATCGAACGTCGCAAAGTGTATACAGAATTATATGTAAAACAATTCCTGCGATCATCAACCAGTTAAACAACTAGAAATTACCTCACAAAGGCAAAAATTGGACGAGCCAAGGTGGGTAGTATTCCCTTTACCCTAAACTATATTATCACCAAAACCTTTAACATTACATTCAGATTTTATATACATAAAAAATATGTGAAATCATGTAATGAGCCAAGTATACAAAAAACCCACAAATCTAAATCAAAAAATAATTCAAAATATATTCCTCCTTTCAATTTCGGTATAACAAGGGTGTGAAATCACTTAATAAGCCAAGAATAAATTTTATCCAAACTAAAACCAAACCGAAATTAAACTAAATCAAACTAAACTAAACCCAAACCAAACGGAATGTTTGAAAATGAATGGGAAAAATCTATGTATTGCAAGAGGAGTACATGTTTGCACTTATCATTCAATCTTCCTCGGTACATTTTGATAACTAATTACTCTATAATCTTATAGGAGATTCATAGGGCGGTCATAGGAAGCCCTTAGAGGATCCATAGAAGTATCTCGGGTGGAACCAGGGATTTAGTCAGGACTCATATACGGTCATACGGAGGGGGTCACAGGGTTTCGCCAGGGCGAAGCCGGGGCTCCAGCTAGTGAATCTATATACACTGGGCACAAAAAAAGGCCACCTAGCAGTAGTCAAAAAATGAGCCATTTTCAAACCGACATAACTTTTACAATTTACATCGAAATTCAAAGTTCTTTTTTTTAAATGAAAGGTTGTGATTTCCTCTAAAAGAAGATGTCCAATAAATTTTCAAAAATTTGGTTTTTATTATGATAAACTAAATGTAAACAAAACAAAATTTTTTGCAGTAAATTTTACTGACTTTGGATGAGTATAGCGAAAAAAATCGCCCCCATAACCCCTCATTTTTTTGCAGTAATCTTAACATTCATTTTTTTCTGAATAAAATGAAAAAAAAATTTTTTCATTTTACGTGAAAAATGGCAATGTTATGGCCAATTGAAAATAGTGCATTTTCGGGTCTCTTGCATTTCATGGAGATGCTACGAAATGTACAAGCATAAAAAAACATGCAAACGCTGGTTCATGGCATTGGCATGGCATTGGTATGGCATTGGTATGGCATTGGCGTAAAATGGCGTTTTTCATTCACGTAAAATGAAAAATTTTTTTTTCATTTTGTTTGGATGTTTTTGGTTTAAATACAGTGTAATATTTTTAATTCATATTAAATTGTTGAATTTTTTCATAAGAAAATTCAAAAGTTCTGAAAATAGGATAAATCTCCTATACAAAATTATGTTTCTATCTTAAAAATTTATGAATTACAGTTATTATTTGGACGGTACATAATTTAAGCAATGGATAAGATGTTCCTGCTATAAAATTCATATATATGCATTTTTCATTAGTTATAATAGGAAGAAGTTGGAAAATGAAAATATGATAAAATGCATGTTTATCATTTTTTCATTAGTTATATTATGACCAAGTTGGAAAATGACAACACGATAAAATACGTAAGTATAATATTCTCGTTAGTTATAATATGAATGATTTGCAAACTGAAAACGTGATAAAAAGCGCAAGTATAATATTGTCATTAGTTATAATAGATTGATTTGGAAAATAAATACGTGATTAAATGCGTAGTTATCACGTTTTTATTAGTTATAATGTAAATGAGTTGGAAAATGAAGTCATGATAAAATGCGTGTGCATCACTTTTTCATTAGTTATAATATACATAAGTTGGAAAGTCAAAACGCGATAAAATGCGTCGGCATCCATTTATCATTAGTTATAATATGACTGAGATGGAAAATGAAAATGTGATGTAATGCGTGTTCATCACTTTTTGATTAGTTAAAATATGAGTGAGTTGGAAAATGAAATCGTGATAAAATGAATTGGTATCCATTTTACCCTAGTTATAATATGAATGAGTTGGAAAATGAAAACATGATAAAATGCGTAGGTATAATATTTTCTTAAGTTATAATATGAATGAGTTGGTGAATGAAAACGTGATTAAATACGTAGGTATCATGTTTTTATTAGTTATAATATAATGCAGTTGGAAAATGAAAACGTGATAAAATTTATCTGTATCAATTTTTTAGTAGTTATAGTATGCCCGAATTATTAAATGATATTATGATAAAATGCGTTTGTGATAATTTCGTAGTACTTAAAAATGCATATGTGATAAGCTGCCTACTGCCCCAGCAGGAACAAGGATAGCAGGAACAATGAGAGCAGGACCAGGACAGCAGGACCAGGATAGCAGGATAAGGACAAACGGACAAGGACAAGAGACAAGGGGACAAGGATACATTCAAATGATATATTATTATATCATTTGAATATATTTATATATATTTAGACTCAAAAAGATATTATTATATTTTATTGAGAAAATAATAATATAATATAACAGAAACTTTTAGTTCACTTTGCCACGGAATAGCACCAGCGGTCATAAAGTAATCGGACAGGAAATTTCAAATCTACAATTATTCCCATTCCACTGTTAATTTCGGAATCTACAGGAATCGGATTGCATGAAACCTGCCCTCATCTGCTGGTGCCACGTCAGAAGTCTTATTGAAGTTGTGTGAAACCACAGCTGCTAACATGATGCCTCGCACAGTATCTTCTGAAGCGATGATAGGCTTTCGGAAAATGCGGAAACTCCCAGCCATAATTCCAAAAGCATTTTCAATGCACCGACGAGCTCGTGATAGTCGATACTTGAAGACATGTTGACGAAGAGACAAGCCGCCAGTGTTTCGACCGGGAAAAGGACGCATAAGATATGGCTTCAAGGGAAACGCTTCATCTCCGACGAAAAAATAGGGTATTGGCTCGGGAATACCGTCAATATGTTCGGGATTCGGCAACGCAAAACTTCCATCTGCAAGGTTTTTACCCATTTCAGAATTTCTGATTATGCCGCCGTCAGAATTACGCCCTTCAGCATCGACATCGAACGCGATAAAATTATACTGGGCATCACAACATGCTAGTAGCTCAAGGCTGTAGCTCAAATTTTTGTAATAAAAATTTTCAGAGCCGCTTTTAGCAAGAGCCTGAAATAAGGAAAAGGAACAGAAGGATAAGTATATTTAAATGGATGAATGGATGTTTGTGTATTATGTATGTGTGTGTAGGGATCGCTTTCTAGCAGTCCTGGGCTACCATGACTTACGTCAACGTACTGTTTCACGGAGGGAAGCCATTATTGGTCTACGCGATTTTCTCTGCACCGGCTTTCCCGATGCCTGAGTTCTTTTATAATTTTTGCTGCAGAGTTGGATACAGCATTCCATTTAACGTCTGTGCTTATCATCATTGGAACTAGGACTTCCGATGTTGCAGTCCGCCCCAGAACCAGAGTGACTTCCTCGCGCTGTCGATGGAGCTGCATGAAACATCTGACAGACATCTCCTCTTTGCGAGAGAGATATTTTAGCTCCGGAGATTATAATTTTTTTTGGTCTGAAGAGGGTCATATAAATTGACCGAAACGTCACACTAAATTTTGGTGTCAAAATTAGTCCAAGTATAAGTCAGATTTAAATTTTTTGTTTCTTTTATTTCTCGCGCTGTAATGCAAGCCGCAGACACACGAAGAACACATGTTCCACGATTTCTTCTATACTCTTGCAAGCCGGTCAAGCCGATTGGCTATCCAGTCCGAAACGGTGTAGGTATGCACGGAAGTAGCCATGTGCCGTAAGCAGTTGGGCAAGCCGATGATTCACTTTACAATGTCTTCTACCGATCCACGTGGCGATATCTGGGATCAGGCGGTTAGTTCACCTACCTTTTCGGAATTCGTTCATCGGCTTTGCCAAATAGTCAACATGAATTCTTTTTCCGCTATAGAGACACCTAGACCTGTCTTCTGGGGTATATCCTGTTGCGCTCATTTGCCAAAAAATTAATTGATGCATTATGTATTATGCTCCACAAGAGTGGTCCCATAACCGAGTCTTGTTGAACACCTCCTGTAATGTTATAAATTTTCATACCGGTACGGTATGAAAAAATTTTTTTTTTCATACGGTATCAGTTTCATATCTTTAGCTTCTCGCACTGAAGTAACTACTGATGATTCGGATGTTGTATGCCAGAACTTGCATGTGTTGTAACGCTGCCATGATGCTATTCGATCAGGCAGAGTGAAAGGTATTTTAAACATCAAGAGTAACTGTGGCAGAGTACTTTTTAGAGCAGCGTCTCCAGCGCCTTCCTGATATTGCTTCTCTTGAAATGCATAAGACCTTGTCTATAGCGTCTACTGTCGATCTTGCGTTTCTGAAGCCTAACTGGCTGTATCATAGGCCATTTACTCCTTCACTGAATTCTTGCAATCTGTAGGTACCTTCACGAAGAGAGGAATTGTAGACTCTGCAGAGGAGATCTGGTCGCACGCCAATGGCGACTTTCAGCGCAAGATTGGGGATGCAGTCTGGACCTGGAGCCTTTGAGCCTTCAATCACCTTACGTGCCCGTCATAACTATTCAATCATTAATGTCGGAATTTCATCTTCTATCACAATATCTACGTCTATGCGTTGTTGTGTCTGCTACGGAAATAAGGTTGACACTATTTTGGTTATCAAAGTAGGGTCCATGTCTACCTCGCTGCACAGCTGTCGAAAGTTGTTTCGTTTGCTAGATTTTATCTTCTTGCTGAGTGCTCTTCTTGCTTCTTTAAACTCATGGGTTCTAATTTCCCAGGTGGGTCTACTTTGAGCTCCTTGAGCCAATCTCCTCGCTCGGAGATATCTTTTTGTTCGGCGATCTCATTGTTCCACAAATATGCAGGCGTGCGCTGAGCTTCTTGTCATGGACGC
Source organism: Gryon sp. ZL-2020 (assembly GCA_022817425.1). NCBI lineage: Eukaryota > Metazoa > Arthropoda > Insecta > Hymenoptera > Scelionidae > Gryon > Gryon sp. ZL-2020. The sequence goes on from JABFPJ010005565.1 coordinate 5,570, forward strand.
ATCGCAAGCGTCCGCGACCAATTACATCAACTGTGACGTTTTTTCTTCCACTGATCCTGTGAGTTTGCATCCTCCTTCTATCAGAACGATGAAGCATTTGCAATCGAAGGAACGGGGATTCCAGCTAGTTTATTGCCTCTCCATACACCTTCTTGGATTATCTAGTTTTACAATCTCAAATATTATGGCTTGTTGGTCGCTATGTTTATATTTTTGAGAAGCCTTCCATGTGGTATCGCGTGAAATTAAAGTATCACTAGCGAATGTCACATCGATGATTCAGTCATTTCCGTTTTTTGAAAACATTGAAGTGGTTTCAGTATTAAGAAGAATCATATCAAGAGAAGTGAAGGTATCCATAAGGATTTCTCCTCTTTTGTGCATCATTCTGCTGTTCTATTCTACTGTCCACGCATTAAAGTCTCCCGCTATAAATACCGGTTTTCGTTGACAGAGTTTGACAGTAAGTTTATTTAGAGTCTCCTCAAATTCTTCACTTTTAGTACTAGGTGGTATATATGCGATACATATAAAAACGTTCCTCCTCTTGACCCATACAAATCAGTAAACCTTATTTGCCTTTGTCTCCTGAATAAAAAGATCTTCATTTATCTAGATTGCCGCTTTTCCCGATAGGTCTGTAAACAACGACGAGGATTTCTCCATGTCCCTATATTGGTCACACAGTATAGCGACATCGATTCTGTCCTCATATATAATCTACCAGAACAGCTCTTATGCCGCTACGCTATGATTGAGGTTGAGTTGGAGAAACCTTATATATTCCGTTTATTGGCATCTGTGATAGCCCGTTGACTTGCTGGTCAACCATAATTCCCTATAGGGTGCTTATAATAAGTGTGTGTGTATGTACGTAGGTTTGTGTGTTTTGGTGAAAGTATGTAAGTGTGCATGGAGGTATGAATGGGTAAATGGATTGATGGAATAAATAAATGATAGAAGGATGGATGCATGGATTACTTGAATTGCGTGGTCCTTTCCGTCTATAGCTCCGACGCAATGAGGCATGTCCCATTTCTCTTCAAAATCTTTGGCGATTTTTTATAATTTTTCCGTTGTCGGCATGGGGAGGAACTCAGGTTGAAGTGAGTCCCAAAGTGCGTGACACGTTTCTTTTACCACTTTGGAAACCGTTGCGTGGCCAACTCTATACTGATACGACAACGATACCATAGAATCTCCCGAACATAAATACCTAAGAACCGAAATTGACAAATTATTTTTCTAGTATAATTATAATAATTATACAAACATGAAAATTCTACATTTACACTAGCCACAAAAGAAATTGGACAAGAATTTTTTACTAAATTTTAAGCAAAATTTAAATCAACGTAGCTTTCTTAATTTCAATCCGATTTGGACGATTTTTTTAACATTGTTTATAAAAGCTTCTACTTTAGGACGCTTTAATCTTCATAAGAAAAATGTTTTAAGTTTATGTTTTAAGAACATAAATCTTCATAAAACAATGTTAAAAAGGAGGTTTTACCTTCAATTAAAAAAAGGTGCAAATTGAAAGAAAATTAAAGATTTTATAGTGTTTATACAAATATAATTAATTAATTTAACTAATTAATTATAAAATTAATACGTAAAATTGTGTTTTTTTCAAACTACTCTATCTATCTCAAAGTCCATCAAATTAACAACTTTCTTTTTTTTTAGTTTCTTGTTGCTAGTGTATATTGGTGTCGCCTACCGCTACGTTATAGCCAGTCTCTCTGCCGAAGAAATGGCGTCTGCAAAGTAAACTTCATTTCTTGCAATGAAGGGGCTAACATAGTTTACCAATACGTCAAACCTATTAGAAGTCATCCTTAAATACTCAAAAAACTTGTCTGAATCCTCAGCTCGCATTTCGGCAAACAAGTTATTAAAAATGACTTGTTTTTTTTCTAAAAATGTTAAAAAAGAGAAATTTATTAAACTTAATTTGTATTTAAACGAAAGTATGGGTTGATGTAAGAGTCCTGATCATACATATACATTTAATACACGAACGACAATGTAAAAAACAATTATAAACACCGATGAATTTGTATACGTACATATTGAACACACAATTATTGACACCACATAAGATGAGCACAACAATTATAAACACCGATGTATTTCTACACGTACATATTGAACACACAATTATTGACAACACAATAATAATAATTATTTTTTTATAATTATTGTTGTGATGTTATGTTCATTTTATATATAATGTATATGATGTTGTGTTCATTTTTGTGTGATCTCAATGGATGTGTACGAATAAGTGGTGCCTATAATTGTTGTGCTCATCTTATGTGGTGTCAATTATTGTATGTTCAACAAGTATGTGTACGAATATATCGGTGTCTATATTTGTTGTGCGCATCTTATGTGGTTTCAATAATTGTGTATTCAATATGTACGTGTACAAATACATCGATTTTTCTATTTGTTTTGCTCATCTTTTGTAGTGTCAATAATTGTGTGTTCAATATGTACGTGTAAAATACATCGGTGCTCTTAATTGTTGTGTGCATTGTGGCTTGTGTATTAAATTTATATGTATGATAAGAACTCTTTCGGACAGATGGATGAATGGATGGATGGATAGAAATTGCAAAAAGATGCGCCGAAATATCGGCCTAACTTGCCAGGATCTTTCTCGCCGAAATGGCCTACTGAATTCTTCTTCCAGAAGCACAGTTAGTAAGGCCGCCTTTCTTTTCCTTTCGACGTATTTGCACCACTCGTCATAATCGCAATCTTCGCCATTATCACAATAATTAGATGCCATCATGAAACATTAGAAACACATTATGCAGAGAAAGAAAAATATATCAAAAATTATAAGACTGTGTAGATTATGAAAATAAGTTTCATTGTCATAATTGTCCCGATGTAACATATACAAATAATATACATATAACAAATGTACTTCAGTCGTGTACAGCGAAGAAAGTTGGAAGTAACAGCGCTCTCGTACCGAAGGCTGTCGCTTTCGGTATGAGAGTGTCGCTTCGGTACTTCATGCGTGTTTATTCAAACTTTCAATCCGCTGCGCACGACTGAAAAACGTCATATCGGCATCGGGCGCAGTGGCATCCTCGGACGTTTGTTTGTTTGTTTTTGGGATGTCGGGGGGTTATTGGGGGGTTATCGAGGGGTTATTGGGGTGTTATCCGGGGGTCGTTAGGGAGTTGTGAGGAAGTGGTTTGAAGTTTATTTTCGAGGTTGTGCGTAGGTTCTCAAGAGCTTCGCAGACAATGTTTTAAATAAGGTCAAATATGGTCCAATTGAGGACAAATATGGTCCCAATAAAGACCATATTTGTCAAGCTTTTTTCTATTTCGGGTGGCCTTATTAAAGCCAAATATGGTAATTAGAAGGTCAAATATAGCCCCAACACTGCAAAAACAAATGTTTTAATTTAAACGTTTTTGTAGCAGTTTTTAAAACATTTGGAAGTGTTTTAAGTTTTAACCTATCTTTTTAACATTGGATAAAACGTCTAAGTGTTTTAAAATAAAACACTTCTTTTTATAGTGAATAAGGCCGAAAATGGTTCCAACAAGGCATCCTGATAATCGAATCCGTCTATTACACTAAAGTCACACCAGGCATTGATATGGCCTGACCGAAATTTCGTATAATGATATTCCACTGCAAAACTGAATCAAAGTTAAGTTTAGCCACGTCATGGTTAACGTGGATTGTTCCACCGGGCGCTGACCAGGTAACTTTGCCGTAGCCATACCTTGATTCTTGATAGTCGTTATACGTGTGTTTTGTCTAAATTTGAAAATTTGAATGTCCTATCAGGGCCATTTTTGGCCCTTGTAAGGTCATCCATTTATCGAAACAAGTGTAAGAAATTCTAGAAAATATAGCCCTACGCCACAAAAGTGTCGTCGGCTTTATATTTTAACGATGTATACATTTGATGTTGAGAAAAATAATTTTCTCAAAAGTCATAGCTTCATCACTTCGAGGGGGGGGGGGTGTTATACGGATGCCATAAGGAATTCATTGGCAGATCATAGGGGTTATAGGAGATTCATAGGCCGGTCGTAGACAGTTCTTAGAGGATCCATAGAAGTATCTCGGGTGGAACCAGGGATTTAGTCAGGACTCATATACGGTCATACGGAGGGGGTCACAGGGTTTCGCCCGGGCAAAGCCGGGGCTTCAGCTAGTATAAGTTATCTATATAAAGTTTGTATGTTTCTGTATTATACATATATACAGAACATATAGAAAGCAACGTATAATGTGCGTTTATTATATGTATAATATACATATATTATAATTATAATAAGCGTCATATATATATATCATTATGTTATTTATACGAACAAAATTTATTAAGAAAGATAGAATATGCTATGCATTTTATACTGACTTTGTAGTATTTTGTCTGTCTGTTTGTCTGTCTGTTTGTCTGTTTGTCTGTCTGTTTGTCTGTCTGTTTGTCTGTCTGTTTGTCTGTCTGTTTGTCTATCTGTTTGACTGTCATTGATATGGTCTGACTGAAATTTCGTATAATGGTATTCCACTGCAAAACTCAATCAAGGCTAAATATATCCATGTCATGGTAAACGTGGATTGTCCCACCGGGCGCTTACCAGGTAACCATCTCATAGCCGTACCTAGATTCTTAATAGTCGTTATACACGTGTTTTGTCCAAATTTGAAAATAGTATCTCGGGTTGAACTTAGGGATTTAGTTAGGACTCATATATGGTTTTAGGAAGGGGATCACAGGGTTTCACCCGAGCGAAGCTGGGGCTTCAGCTTGTTATTTATATATAATTCAAATAATAAAAGTAACATTATTTTAGCAGCAGTTTTAAAATCATTTAAATACAAAATTTTTATTTCATTACTTTGGCGTAATTTTTAAGGTAATTTAAAAATTAGACAAATTTAATATAATAAGAAAACACAATAAAAGTTTGATTTAGATTCCGAACACATAATTTTACCCACATTAAAGTTTCCTGGCAATTTCCATTGAAAAAATAAATAAAAGAAATGCCCGGAAATGTGTCACGGAATTTTCCAGACAGTAAGATAATATTTTCTGGTAAAAAATAAATATTAATATTCGCAGCAAAAAAATTTCTTGCCTAGTGCTTCTAATTTCAATTGTTCTTAAATTTTACATTAAAATGAATGGAAATTTCCATTCTTAACTGAAAAATATTCTAGGTCAGATAATTTCTTCTAAATAAATTAAAGGGAAATTTCTTGCGAAATTTCTGGAATTTTGTTAACTACATTATAAGAATTTCGAAGGAAATTTCCGTAGTACATGCAAATGTATTGTCCAGGATAAATGATTTTCACTGAATAACTAAACAGGAAACTTCTTCTGTAGTACCTGTAATTTCTATTTTTGGACATTTTGCATGAGTTTCAATGGAAATTTCTGTTTTAAAGTAACTGTAATTTCCAGGTGAAATGTATTTTCTAAATAAATTAAATGGAAATTTCTTGTGTAATTTCTGGAATTTTTTTTAAAACTACATTATAGGAATTTCAACGGAAATTTCCGTAGTACATTTAAATGGATTTTCTTGAATTATTTTCTCTGAATAACTGAGAAGGAAATTTCTTACCTTTGCAAATTTTATATGAATTTCAAAGGAAATTTCTGTTGCAAAGTAAATTACGATTAATCAATTTTGTCTTATTACATTTTCAAGGATATTAATAAATACTAATTTATTGTTTGATAAATAAAAAATGGTTTATTAATTATATAATTCATAAATAAAATAGTGATTAGTTAGACAATTTTTCTCACTATAAGTAAAATATTACATTATATATTATAAGCCTTTTGCAAGTGAAGTCATACGGTTTTCGTCGTCATTTGAAATGGTACTTGCTGACTCCTTGTCATCGTCCTCTGTTTCGCTACAATGAGATTCATTTTCGGATTCTTTCTCACTATCTTCATCTTCTTTTCCTACTTCTACATAATTTTCCGTCTCATTCGAAGTTTTCCCGGAGCTGACTTCAACTGAACCCCTTTTTTTGCCAAATTTATGTGTGCTTAAATCTATGTTTTGAAATATAATAAGAATATTAATATGAATTAAAAAAATCAAGAGACACGGTAGTGTCTCGCGCCAAGTACAAAGCGAGACACTACTTCTCATATTCTTTTACAAGAAATAGCGTTCTTTAGGCCTGCCAAGAAGTTAATTATCGATCAGATTCTATGCTTTTTGAACTTTTTCTGAAAAGCGGGGTCGATATGATTAAAATGCACTTTACAGAACTCAATTTGGTTATTTTTTTGAAAAGTTATAGCACTTTGAAAAGTCATTTTTTTTCGTAAGACCAAATTTTCTTCAGTCTTTTTACCCAACCCCCTGCCCCTACTCCCTACCCTCTACCTCCCTTACCCCCAGTACCCCCACCACTTTACCCCCACACCCCTACCCCTTCTACCACTCTCC
>JABFPJ010005566.1:0-12041 GCA_022817425.1 Gryon sp. ZL-2020
ATCAAATCCAACTACGATGTAATCACACTTGGATACTATATCAGACAGTTTCTGTTGAAAATGTGGAGCAATGCCATAAACGATGCTGTAATTAAGCTTTGATTTTTGCAAACGCATGTCTGATGCAATTTTACTGTCAGGGAACATTAACTGGAATAAAGATGTACAAGCAGCTGAGCCTCGAATGGAGAAATGGATGGCAATCATCTGTAGACACCATAAAATTTCGGCTCTCGTAACTTTTTCTGACAGTAAAAATGTTGACATTGCAGACTGTTTGATTGGTTGTCCTATCATGGCTGATGATTTGAATGTAACTGAATATGAATTTTCTTTATTTATATTATTTTTTATTTAAAAAAAATATTAAATATATATTTAATATATTTTGTATCTATTATATGTAATCGAAAATTATATTAATTAATATACTAAATTAAACTTCAATTAATAATTGTAAACATAAATGAAAAAGTTGATTTAATTTAATACAAATATAAAATAAATAATTTGCAAAATGTTTATTTTTATTTATCAAATATTTAATTTGTGAGAATCGAATTTCGTCTGTTTTAATTCATAAATTTTATGTTGTATGAATTTATAAATATTTGTTGTTATTATAACTATTTTATGTAAATAATTAGTATTTTGGGTGGATCCAGAGGACATTAGGGCGGTTGGCGTGAGGGCTCTTGCCAACTTTGTGGAGGAGCTCGATGCGTGAGCTGCTCGGTGCCTCCACTGTGGTCCACTCACTTATAGGGTCTCAGGTTGGGCTCTAATCTGGGGTCCCCTAGAACTGGCTTACGGGCTTGCTGTCATCCTTACTGTCAGCCAATCTGGCCCTACTTTTTGGGCGGGTGGGGAGTACAATGGACGAAGGTCTAGCTGCTCAGGCTCCTCTCTTAGGGGCCACACCCACACTCTTTTATTATTATTAATTAGTATTTTCACCTGTAACCGTAGATTCGATGTTTGGATTAACTTTTGATGCCTCATTTTTGGAACTTTGCATAAATGCATCCAATGGTACAGACTTTCCGATACTTGTGCAATTATTTTTATATTGTCTTGCACGCTGAATGACTCGTTAATGCGCTTTTCCCCATGCTAGCAAGATTGATAATTTTTTTGCACCAAGTGCAAATTGCATTTGTGTCACATTTTGGATCAGCTTGCACCCAAGGAAACGATAAAACATAGGAACTTTGATGTGAGTTGAACTTGACTTAAATTTTGACATTTTGAGTTTATTTGCACATAAATGTCACTGAATTTTTTACATCGTTTTAAACAAATAACATCATATGAACCGTCAGTTTAGCGACAAAGGAACAAATCACATCATTCAAATGATAACTTGAACTTCAACAAGTTACATCGAGTTAAAACAAGTTGTACATTGTTGCCAACTTAGCATTTTGTTACCAACACTATTTCATTACATACTGCCAATGTCATTTTTCACCAACAAAAGAACGTTAGATAATGGGGGAATACAATAAATCCTTTAAAAAATCTTAAACACTAAATCAACTAAAATTCTTTTGCTTAAAAAATTATGCGAAATACAAAAAAAATAGACACAAAAATTAAAAATTAATTGTATTGTATTTTTATTTTCTGCTTGGGACATATCCCGTACAAAGAGTTTCACATTGATATAAAAGGTGAAAGACAAAAGAGCGAGAATTAAAAAAACAGAAATATATGTATACATATAAGTTTGCTTAATCAATATCATTCAATCGGTTATATCTAAATCGCATAATATCTTCAGTGTAATGTACAATTTTTATTAAGTCGCTCACGGAGGGGTTTGCTAACATATTCAAGAGGCTTAATTTCTGAAATGGATTTGAAAAATATTTGCGGCGAATACTTTGATAAATATCACAGTCGATTCAAGATCAGAAAGCAATAAACTAAATAAAAGAGGGCTTAATATTTCGCCTTGCAGAACTCCTTTACCTATGTCAGCGGGGGTTGATTGCACATTGTCTATATTAATGGAGATTGATGCCTTTTTGTACAAGTTAATAAGGATACTGATAAATTTATGACTTAAACCGAGAAAAGAAAGTTTAGACCACAGATGGTCATGAACTACGCCATCAAAAGCACGGCGAAAATCTACGAATAACGAAAATACTTTATTTTTTGACGAACGATTAAGATGTAATTGTATAATAGCGTTTAAAGTAAAAATGTTATCGTTACAACTGCGGTTTGCACGAAAACCTGATTGAAATTCAGGGAGCTTATCATTTAATTTGGTCCATTTCTTGAGACGAAAACAGAGCATTTGCGTAAAGATTTCGCTATGCAATTGATTAGCGCAATTGATCTATAATTTTCGGGTTTCAGAGGATCTCCTTTTTTATGAATCATAAAGGCACCAATTTCGCTCCATGAATCAGGGACAGTTTCATATCGTACAATTACATTAAACTAATAAACCATATAAAGTTTCCAATTGTTTGGTAAATTTTTATAAAATTCATAACTTATCCCGTCGAGTCCGGGAGATTTGTTATTTTTACATTTTCGGAGACTGTCGATGACCTCTTCGAGGGTAAACTCAGAATCTAAGTGAGGGTCGACTGTGTCCAATAATTTCAATTCGATTTGAATATCGCGCGCATACAGGGACTTAAGGTAATTTTCCCACACAGCTATATCAATAGGGTTTGAAACAGAACGTTTATATCGAAATGTATTTATAATGCTCCAAAATTCCGAGGAACATCTAGCAGATGATAACGCAGTTTTAAGATCATCGGTTATTTTGGTATTATATTGTTTTTTTTTGCTGTGATAAGTGATTTATAAAAAGCTTTTTGTGTAAAGTAATCGTCTGCTAGGTTCGCGTCGAAATTTTTCTTTTTTCAAGTTCTAAGAAAGCATCTCATTTTCCTCTTATGAAGAAAACATTCTGTATCAATCCACGGTTGTTTGTTTTTTTTTCTTTCTCATGTTTTCGGTTTGACCGCGTCTTCATCATGTCCAGTTGAGAACAACCGTTAAGAATGGCGGTAGAAAGAGTCTTGTTTATATTATCGACGTCTACGTTAATATACGCAACGGATGGATCATACATCAGCATGTTTGAAAATTGCGAGGCGCGAGAATCCGACCATTTTGGCAAAATTAAATTAACGCGTTCATCACTTGCAGAAACTTCATTTATTCTATTCAAGACTCCATTTAAATTAACATTAATTATCACAGGGAAATCATCAGACAAGACAACATCATGAGATACCTGTAGATTGTTTACAATTTCTGTTGCTGTGAGATTACACCAAATTAAGTCGATAATGCTTTTACCCTGTTTACTCATAAATGTATAATTCGCTGGGTAATCGTTTCTCGAGCGGCCATTTAAAAGAATAAAATATTCATTTTCCATAAAACCAATTAATTTAAGACCTCTCTCGTTTATCGTATCATCATAAGTAAGTCTATTTGGAAAAATATTTACATTAGATAGCAAGTTATCGTCCGTATCATTCAAATTGCCTACTTTAGCGTTAAAATCACCCCCAATGAGAATAGGGGTGTTTTGGAGATTTTCATTAATAACCGAAAGGGCCGATCTCAAATCATCTAGAGCATCTTCAAAATTTTCATTTGGACTTATATAAACATTACCTATTATCATTACCAGCTCATTTACTCTAAGTTTGATAAGCACTAAAAAGTTTGATTTAAAAATTGTCTCAAATAATAAATAAATAATTTTTTTGCAAATAATATCATAATACCTCCACTAGCTCTTCCCTTACTGTTTTTTTTATTGTCGGTGAAAAAATACATTCAAATTCATCGAAGAGAGAGGGAGGGGACCAGGTTGGAGGGAGCCAGGTTTCGTTCAAACAATAAATTGTATTTAAAATATGGGGGGAATTTTCATCAATAAGTGTTTTAAGATTATCAAATCCGTGGACATTCCAGTATAAAATTTCAAAATTTACCGGATTGTGTGATGCCTTTATCGCGCCTAAATTCGTAACATCAGTTAATGTTGTGGAAATGGGAATATAAACAGAGGAGGGCGAGGTGAAGGAGGAGGAGGGGGGTATCTCACCAAGCGCCACATGTCCTTCGGGCCGATTGTTTGAAGAGTTCGTTGTAGACTGCGAACGCTCTTCGGTTTTGGTGCTACTCCTCAGATACTTCCTGTTCCCAGTGTTGTCGGCTTCGGTGTCAAACTCGAGGCGTTTGCGACTTCTAGGGATCGCGTGCTGCGGTGCCGAGTTTCCCGTGGTTGGAAGAGGGGGCCAAGTTGTTGGAGAAGCGGTTTTCATACATTGGCAAGATATCGACTATGTTGCACCTTTTTATTTTCGCTTTGAATATTCAGGCGTGTTTTTTGGAAGGTTCTGAACGTATTCTCAAAAGCTCATTACTCCGAAATGAACCTTGGGTGGTCAAATGAACTAAGAAAACTAATAAGTTGAACATATAGCAATTTCAAGCATTGGCGAAATTTTGACAATGTTGCGCCTTTTATTTTCGCTTTGAATATTCAGGCATGTTTTTTGAAAGGTTCTGAACGTATTCTCAAACGCTCATCACTCCGAAATGAACCTTGAGCGGTCAAATGAACTAAGAAATCTAAGAAGATTAAAAAATCGCGATTTCATACAATGGCGAGATCTTGACTATGTTGCACCTTTTTTATTTTCGCTTTGAATATTCAGGCGTGTTTTTTTTCAACGTATTCCCAAAAGCACATCACTCCGAAATGAACCTTGAGAGGTCAAATGAGTTAAGAAAACTAAGAAGTTGAAAATATCGCAATTTCATACATTGGCAAGATATCGACTATGTTGCACCTTTTTATTTTCGCTTTGAATATTCAGGCGTGTTTTTTGGAAGGTTCTTAACATGTTCTCAAAAGACCGTGCAACATAGTCAAAATCTCGCCATTTTATGAAATCGCGATTTTTTAAACTTCTTAGATTTCTTAGTTCATTTGACCGCTCAAGGTTTATTTCGGAGTGATGAGCTTTTGAGAATACGTTTAGAACCTTCCAAAAAACACGCCTTAATATTCAAAGCGAAAATAAAAAAAGGTGCAACATAGTCGAAATCTCGCCATTGTATGAAATCGCGATATTTTAAACTTCTTAGGCTTCTTAGTTCATTTGACCGCCCAAGGTTCATTTCGGAGTGATGAGCTTTTGAGAATAGGTTTAGAACCTTCCAAAAAACACGCCTGAATATTCAAAAAGAAAATAAAAAAGGCGCAACATAGTTAAAATCTCGCCATTTTATGAAATCGCGATTTTGCACGTAATGTACGCGTTTTCGTTTTTCCACCTTTTTAATTTTGAAATTTTCAATTCTGAATTATTGTTTTAATTATTTTAAACAATTCTCCAAACGCTCATTACTCTGAAATGGAAATTAGCCGGTCAAATTTAGTTGGAAATTTGAGCTTAGATCATATTATCAATGTATGACTAAAATTCTGTTTTTTTTTTATTTCTGCTGATCCAATTTGTTGAAATGTTGTTAATTTAGTGTATTTATTCATGTTTTACATTTTAATTATGTTTTTTTTTATTGTTTTTTGTTATTTCAGAAATTTGATATTTTGACGTCTGAAACTTCAGCCACATAGTTATTACCATATTTGAAAGGCAATAACAATCTTGCAGTAATTGCATAAACTTTCACGAAATAATAACGAAATCAGTCAAGCAACGTCAATATAAATTTTTCTGACAGTCTCCGCAAGCAATACTTGAAGTAATATGTTGCCCAAAAACACGATAGAAAACCCAAAAATTTGATTAATTGATTGCATTTTTATGATTTATGACTTTTCTTATGCATCAAGTCTTTCTAAAAATTATTTAAACACTCTAATAAGCTTTTTATGTTATACTAGCTGAATCGCCGGCTTCGCCCGGCAAAAAGCCTATGACCCCTTCTCTATGACCGCCTAGGACTCCCAGCAAAATTCCTTGCTTCATCCGAGGTATCTCTATAAACTCTTTATGGGCTCTTTATGGACGCCCTACAAACTCCCTATAAACTTCCTCTAATCTCCCTATAAACTTCCTGTAATCTCCCTATAAACTCCCTATAAACTCCTTTTAACCTCGCCATAAACTCCGTATAAACCGCTATGACATCATTTATGACATCCCTTATGTCATCCCCTATGACATCCCCTGTGACATCCTCTATGACAAAAAAAAATTTTTTTTAATCTAGTGCAGATATTGCAAAAAACAAAGTCTACGACACTTTGGAGAGAAACATTCTCTGAAAGTTTAGTTTTAATTGAACCGGTAGATTTTTCGTAATTGACGTACAAACAAACAATCAAACATATTTTCAATTTTATATATTAGTATGGATTGTCAATATAAGATATAAACATTTTTCTTTACGAGGTGGGAAAAGCGTTAGCTTTTCCCACCGAGTGTGGGAAAACACTCGTACAACTACATATCGTACTTGCTTCGTGGAAAAAGTAGAGGCGTTCTCACTCGTGAGCATGGCAACACTCGCTTCGCTCGTGTTGCCATCTCACTCGTGAGAACAAGCCTCTACTTTTCCCACTCAGTGAAGTAATATACTATTAATTGTCCGTTTAAGCAGTTACGTCCTGCCAGATTTGCTCAGTATTAACTGTTCATTTGTTAATACTTGGCAATACTTGCATGAAATTCTAACAAAAGCTGCCAGAATATGTTGCAAATTTAACATGATAAAAACATTTATGTTTTTGCAAGAAAATTCTGTCAATATTAGCTAGATTTCTTTTCGTGTACTTTGCATTTCAAAATTAACTGCGAAAATATGAAAAACTGAAAACGCTGGCAAAATGACCGTGTGCGCGACCACTCTTGAGTTGATTTTTTTTTCGTTGCTAACTTATTTTATTTTCTTTCTACACATTCGATATGCATTGGTTATTCTCAACAATATGCTAATCAATTTGATTCCGCTCATCAAATGGCACGTTTTATGTCAGACATTGTAACAGCAATGAAAATCATAATTGAGCAAGCATGAAAAAAACAACGAAAACTCATTGCACATCACAAAGAGATATGAATTACTTTGGTCCGAGTTAAAAAAAGGGGGGGAAGCGGCATTCTGTTAAAGCCTACCTACGCGAAGCTCATTTCGCAAAGAGAAGCAACCACCTGTCTGGCTTCACGATGGCGCGTAATTTCAGTGACACACGAATGTCACGTGCTCGCATTTTAGAGATTAAAAAAATGCCAATTTTGAATTATGACGAACGGTCACGAGCTCGAGTGGTTAATGGAATTTTTGAAAAGGAGATTACATCGCTCTGCAATTCGATGAAGGAATTCGTACATTTTTCATCCCTCGCGTTACCTACGAAAGAGATAAACGTGCTTGTCTGTTATCATTTTCGTCAAAAGAGCGGGAACGCCACCTTAAAAAAAAAAAAAAAATAGAACAAAAAATTAAAAAAAAAAAAAAAAAAAATGCGGGACTCACGCTAATAATCGTTATTTTCTTTTCGGAGCTTTCGTGTATTTTCACTCCCCAAACAAATTCAGTCGTAAAACCAATTAGAGAGCTTCAACGAAAAACGACCAAAATTGGAAACTTTAAAAATGTATAAAGCTAAAGGCTTATAGCATTTTTATCGCAAAATTTTTATTCATTCTTATTTCATTTAAATTCAATACATATAAATATTCTAAAGTTAAATTTGTTTACCTATTTTACATTTTATTATTTATTTTTGTATAAAACATGTACAATATTAATATTTCAACAAAAGGCATATTATTTTAATAATAATTTTCATTAACATTATAATTAATTATGCATTAGTGAAAAAATAAAAGCAAATAGAGGATAAAAAAATAATTAAAATATAATTTGCGAGGTAGAACAGCAATAATCTGACGAACCGTAGGCGATGACGAAGTTCCCTGGAGGCTAAATTCATTACCGTTCGTGAATAAATGATTCGTCGAATCGTCGATCGGTTGTACAGTGGTAGAAAGATGTTGCGAAAGTGATTATTCGCAAGTTCGTGTAGAGACTGTTCACAAAATCGACCCCAAAGGACATCGATGTTCGACAAGACCGTCATATATCTCCTTTAGCTGCATCATTGATGCCAAAGCTCGTGAATGTTCTTCAACATTTTCTTTTATGTTTATTCGCAAGAATTTCGTACATCTCTTTTCCCTTTATGACTTTACTCATATAAATCGTTAATATTTAAGCCAATTGCAATTGTTTAACTGTGCATATTATTATGAATCAAATTGTTAGGAAAAATTAACAGTTTAAAATTGTATTATTAATTATATCAAATTGACATATGACATTGTTAAACAGTTTTTCTTATAATAAAATTAGATGTAGAAGTAGTTATTTTTACATCACAAAAGATAATTTTTTAAAATAAATTTCTTACTTTTAATTTAATTCTATGGAACTAAAGGTCTTAAGAATACGAACATTTCCTAGTCAAGAAATAGTCAATCTAAATATTACACATTTTTCATTTATATTTCTGTATTGTATCAAAAATTGTTTAAATAAATAATATGTCATTAATATTCGTCTAATTTACATTGTAAAATACATCTTACAAGCGTCTTATTCAATCAAACCAAGCGATTAACTGTAGTGAACTACTAATCGTTCCTTTTGAACGAAATAAAGTCTATCTTTGTGAAGTTAATGCAATAAACGTCCGAATGCATATAATGACTTTTAACTACTTTCAACCGTAGAGTGAGGCATACGCTTGGGCCACGTAGCATCGTAACTCAGTTTTTTGCGATCGATGTTTCCACGGGAATACTTTATGCGAGACGCTGAGCGTCACCAAGGGGGATAGTTTAAGTATTCCATGCGTCGAACACATCGAAGATGGCGCAGGCAGGAAAAAAAGAGGGTAAAAGGACGCGAGATAGTCCTCAGAAGACGAACTCACGATAATCATATAAGGCGCAAGACAGTATCAACTTTTGATCCACCGTGTCTCCAACCGGTATTCAAACGGTTCTAACTCGATATAAGTGTCTCTCCCTCGAGCATTGCCAGGGGTAATGCGGACACTCTTAAGATGTCCTCCAACTTTGTCTGTTTCTTAAGTAGAATCCCAATTCAATTTGCATCGTATCTCTTCCTCATCGTTCGTTCTATTTTGCGTGAAATTCGTCTATGTCTTGTTCAGCTTTTTCTTCTTTTTTTTCTTTCTCCAGCCCATTCTTTTTCTGCTCTTTTGTTAAAGACAAGACAGAGGAAGGGCGGATGAAATAGCGGTCGAGCGGCGTTCGGTATGCGCCTGCATCTCTTGGGAACGTATCGAGTGCTACCAATATACCAGAAAACACTTTTTAAGTTTTCCATCGCTCGTACTCAGAGACATCATGTCGAATTGAAGATGCACAGAGCCACACCGGAGAATTCGCGCTGCGAAAAAGATACGCGCAAAACGAAAGACATACTGAGCAATGAATAACACTTTGAATGCAAAGATATGGACCACAAACTTAGGGGTCAAACTTATCGAAATTCACCCGACAGTCTGTTTGTCAAATCTCACTTACTTATGATTCGCTGATATGGTAGCGAGAATTTCACAATGCATAGTTTACTTAATAGATATACATGATATCTGAAAAATAATCCTACATGTGTAGTACTTCATTTGAATAATACATACTTACTGTATGTTAGTTGTTGAATTACTGTCATGTAACTTTTAAACGCCCGTTTCGATACTTTCAGAAATTATATTTTGCAAACTAAGAGGAAGAAATACCATATTGTAGAAATTAAAGTTTTTAAAGTTTGAGATCTGACTTCTTCCACTTCTCAATTTTTTTTTACTCATTTCTTAAGTTTATCTTCATATTATGATTTTGTCTTAACTTTTTTCCATTTATCTTTATTTTTCTCACGACGATTTTCTGTATCGTTAAGAAAATGGTAATCTCATCCAGTAGCTATATAATGAATATTACATTGTATATATACATTGGATATACTATTAAATACTAACCAGTAGAACTTATATTGTACACAATTATTTACAAAAGAACATTAAATACACTGTTCAAGTCATTATACAAATATTGAACTTACTTAAATATTAAGTAACACGATGACAGTAATACTGTATGTAAAATAATTGGTGGAATTTTAAATACTTGACATTTTTATAAAAATATAATTTGTTGAATAATTTTATCATGTTAAATACATGATAAAATAACATCACCAATTATTTCATCGCCAATTTTTTGGCGAAAAATCAAGTAAAAAACGTATTTTAGATCCGAAAATGTATCATTGTTTCATAATCTTTACAGCTTGGCCTGAAATAAAAAAAAACACTTTGTTAAACTGCAAAATTTGAAAAATGATATATATTTCAATATTAATTTAATTGGAATGGCATTTTAAAAAACAAATAAATAATTCAGTTTTTTTAAATATTTGTATTAATCTAAATTTATGGAAAATTATTTATCTAACATATATACATTTTTTAACTTATATACAAAATATTAACCTTAACATGAATTGCAAGAACTCCATCCTCAGCCCAAGCCGGAATATGAACATCTGCATTTCCGTTATTATC
This sequence comes from Gryon sp. ZL-2020, assembly GCA_022817425.1. NCBI lineage: Eukaryota > Metazoa > Arthropoda > Insecta > Hymenoptera > Scelionidae > Gryon > Gryon sp. ZL-2020. The sequence continues at coordinate 10,622 of JABFPJ010005566.1, forward strand.
AATATGTACAACTTTTCCCGTACATGTTCCATTTTCAAGAGAACCGCTAATAATATCGCAATACTGTCCAGCAGGAAGACCAGCGTAAATACTTTGTTTCAAATCATTCGAGTTTCCATTGATTGCTATAAATCCCAAATTTCCACGCGCGAATGCAATCTGATCTTTTTCGCCATACCACCAATTTTTAAATTCACTATTCTGAACGACATTTCTAAATTGAACCATATTATACATTTGACGCCAACGATGTTCACAAACCCAACCATTCATGCAAACATTATCTTTGATTATTGGAGAAAGAATATTGTCTTGAGCATCAGCTGGTGGTCCGCAATCAGCATTAGTGAAATAAAAAGAACTAATAATACGAGGACGACCATAAGGATGTGCCAACATGAAAGCCGTCGCCATCTGTAATGATTGAATATATTTTTATTCATCCAAATTGTAAAACTAATCATTTTTAATTGATATTCAAGATTAATATGTTATACTGATGAACAGAGATGGGCACAAATAATTACTCAATTACTACTTATATTTAATTTAAAAAATATTATAATTTGTATACATTTTGAAAACTGAAAATTGTATTGTTATTCTGTACGTCATAGAGTGAAATTATCAAATAATTTTACTTCTGATCTTCTTTTTGTTAAATTTGCACATATAATTTAATTTTACACATAAAAGTAATGGTTCATTAAAGTTCAATTACTTTTCAATTACTTTCAGAATTAAAATTAATAGTTTTTTAATTGTTATAATTTATAAGTTGTTATAAATGATTACTATAAATGTAATTTAATTGAATGGGTTTGCCAATCTCTGGTAATGCAAATGAAATGATTGAACTTGCTTTGTAAAATTTGGGTTCCTTGTGTGTCAAAATTTTGAATCCACCAGCTCCGTGTCCTCTTTGGTTATCATGATTATCAATCATAACTAAAGCATCGTCACTTGGTAGTAAATTCCAATTGGAAAGTCCCCAAGTACTTAACCATCTTAAGTCCCTATGACCTCTAAACATTTGACTCAAAGTATTTCCAAATTCAAAATCAATAACGGCTGCAAATTTATACTCATGCTTGCTAATCGCTTCACCACCTAAATCAATAACTTCTTGAAAAATGTAAGGTCTGCTGTTTGGTGCGAATCCAAATTTTGTGTTTAAATTTTTCACTCTGTCGTAAATAATCTTCAAGTCTCCTGGCCACATATGCTTCGCAGCATCTATCCTGAAAAAAAAAACAAATATTTATTCATTTATTATTTACTAACTGGAGCCCCGGGCAAAACCCTGTAATCCCTTCCCTATGACCGTGTATGAGTCCTGACTAAATCCCTAGTTCTACCCGAGATACTTCTATGGATCATCTATGGGCTCCCTATGGATGCCCTATGAACCCCTATGAAC
>JABFPJ010005567.1:0-12041 GCA_022817425.1 Gryon sp. ZL-2020
CTCAGGGTTTACAGATAAGCCCTTCGAAAGACACCAGTCCAAAACCGAGTTAAGGCCAGATTCCAGCCTGTCCTTGATCGTATCGGCAAAAGGTCCTCTCGATAGTATGGCCACGTCATCTGCGTAGACATAGACCTTGAATCCCTGTTGCTTCAGCGAGTTTAGCAAGCTGTCCACTACAAGGTTCCACAGGAGTGGTGAAAGCACTCCATAAACTTTCCATAAGCTTCCCATAAGCTTCCTATATGCTTTCTATAAGCATCTTATAAGTATCCCATAAGCTTTGCATAAGCTTCCCATAAGCTTCCCATAAGCTTCCAATAAGCTTTTCAGAAGCTTCCCATAATATTCCCATAAGTTTCCCATGAGCTTTCCATAAGCTACTAATAAGCATTTTATGAGAATCCCATTAGCTTTCCATAAGCTTCCCATAAGCTTCCAATAAGCTTTTTAGAAGCCTCCCATGATCTTCCCATAAGTTTCCCATGAGCTTTCCATAAGCTACTAATAAACATCTTACGAGAATCCCATAAGCTTTCCATAAGCTTCCCATGAGCTTCCCATAAACTTTCGATAAGCTTCCGATAACCTTCTTATAAGCTTACCATAAACTTTCCATAAGCTTCCCATAAGCTTCGTATATGCTTTCTATAAGCATCTTATAAATATCCCATGAGCTTTGCATAAGCTTCCCATAAGCTTCCAGTAAGCTTCCAATAAGCTTTTCAGAAGCTTCCCATAATCTTCCCATAAGCTTCCCATGAGCTTTCCATAAACTTTCCATAAGCTTCTCATAAACTTTCCATAAGCTTCTCATAAGCTTCTTATAAGCTTCCCATAAACTTTCCATAAGCTTCCCATAAGCTTCCCATAAACTTCATATATGCTTTCCATAAGCATCTTATGATTATCATAGAAGCTTTTCATAAGCTTCCGATAAGATTACCATAAACTTCCAATAAGCTTTTCAGAAGCTTCCCATAATATTCATATAAGTTTCACATGAGCTTTCCATAAGCTACTAATAAGCATCTTATGAGAATCCCATAAGCGTTCCATAAGCTTCCCATAAGCTTCCCATAATCTTCCCATAAGCTTTCCATAAGCTTCCCATAAATTTCCCATAAGCTTCATATAAATGTCCCGTAAGCTTCCCATAAGCTTTCCATAAGCATCTTATAAGTATCTTATAAGTTTCCCATAAGCATCTTATAAGTATCCCATAACCTTCTGATAAGCTTCCCATAAGCTTCCCATAAACTTTTCATAAGCTTCCCATAAGCTTCCCATACACTTCCTAAAGGATTCTTATAAGCATCTTATAAGTATCCCATAAGCTTTCCATAAGCTTCCCATAAGCTTCCCATAAGCTTCTCATAAGAACCTTATAAGTATCCCATAAGCTTTCCATAAGCTTCCCATAATCTTCCCATAAGCTTCCCATAAGCTTCCCATACGCTTCTCGAGAGCTTCCCATAAGCTTCCCATAAGCAACTTATAAGTACTTCATAAGCTTCCCTTAAGATACCCATAAGCTTCCCATAAGCTTCCCATAAGCATCTTATAAGTATCTCATAAGCTTTTCATAAGATACCCATAAGATTTCCATAAGCTTTCCATAAGCTTCCCATAAGCTTCCCATAAGCTTCCCATAAGAATCTTATAAGCTTGCCATAAGCTTCCCATAAATTTCCCATATGCTTCCCATAAGCATCTTATTAATATAACATGAGCTTCCCTTAAGTTTCTAATAAACTTTTCATAAGCTTCCCATAAGCTTCCCTTAAATTTGCATAATCTTCCCATTTCATAAGCTTATAAGTATCTTATAAGTTTCCCATAAGCATTTTATAAGTATCCCATAACCTTCTGATAAGCTTCCCATAAGCTTCCCATAAACTTTCCATAAGCTTCCCATACACTTCCTAAATGCTTCCCATAAGCATCTTATAAGCTTCCCATAAGCTTCCCGTAAGCTTCTCATAAGCATCTTATAAGTATCCCATAAGCTTTCCATAAGCTTCTCATAATCTTGTCATAAGCTTCCCATACGCTTCCCGTAAGCTTTCCATAAGCTTCCCATAAGAATCTTATAAGTAGGGGTATGCGGGTACCCGAAAAATCGGGTATCCGATGCTCGGGCAGGCATGGATCGAGCTTCGGTCGGGTTTGGACCAGGCCCGAATCGCCCGACATGCCCGAATCGCCCGACATGCCCGAATCCCCCGACATGCCCGAATCGCACGACATGCCGGAATCGCCCGACATGACCGAATCGCCCGATTGCCCGATAGTCTCTCATGTCCGAATCGCCAGATGGCCGAAACAGTCCGAACGTTGATTTGCCTAGTTTGCTTCGTTACTTAATTCAATGCGTGAATTTATAGTATTATTTAAATCTTTAATGTACTTTCATTATTAGTACTTAAAATACAAATATATAATTGCTTTTTGATATATGTATGATATTATTTTCACAATAAAATTAGTTTTATAGTTTTCATATACTACTACACTCTCAAAAATCTGTTAAGAGATCGTTTTAAATTTAAACGAATCTCTTAATTTTGAAAGAATTCTCTTAAAAAGTAAACGTAATCTTCTAATAGTAAGAAGATTCTTCTATCGATAAAACGATCGTTCTTAGACTGTATAGTTTTTAAAGTTACTTTTGTTCGATGAACAATTTTTATACTTGTTATACGTGTTAACTTTTGTTGAATATATTTAAATATATTTTGCCGAAAATATGTGTAAAAATGTAGGTGAAAAAATACGCAAATATATATTTAAACTTATGAAAATATGTTTAAGATATATTTTTACATATATTTTACTAGAAAAAAGCTAGTTATTTTTGTATGTATTTTCAATCAAGCATGAATGTTTAATTGTCGCACCTAGAATTGTATAATATAATATTTGTTTAAATATAATTGTATTATAAATTTCAACAATTTGTTGAGTCTGATAGATTTTTTAAATCTTAATGATAAAAATTGAATGAATAATATATTAAATAATTATCAAATATTTTTTGCAGTCGTATGTGAAACTAAATTTATGCGTCTTTTTTTTATTGGGTGAATAAGTGTGTGAATAAGGAATTTAGTGTTTACTTTGACTTTAGTAGTTATTAGAACAACAGGGCGTCAAGATTGCAGCCCAAGTGTTATTTGAAATACGCAATTTTTGAAAGATTGAAGATTTGCGTGGATAAATATATGCATGAAATTAGTGACTTAAGCACGTAAAAGTTTAAGGTAAGGATTTCCATATAAATATACATATATTTCATTAATGTGCTATAGATTATTATACGAAAATTGTTTTAATGAGTAAAAGTTCAAATGCAAAATTTTCAAAAGTGTAAATTAAAATACTTGTTATCATATTTATTGTTCTGATGTTTTTAACAAATTAAAGTTATTACCTTGATACTAAGTTGAAGTTTGTATATATTATAAAACATATGATTTGTTAACAAAGGATTGATTTATTAACAAATATGTGTAATTGGTTATTTTAGACAGCTATGACTTAACATTACACGAATTCGTAACAGCATCAAATAATAAGCTTTAATTATAAATGAATATTAATATGACTAAGACAACCAGTTTTAGTCATATTAATATTAGTCAGGTTGCCTAAAAACATAATTAATTAATAACCTATTTCATTTTCTATGGCGAATATGAGACAATAACTCGAATTTTTAGTTTGATTGTTGTCACCGCCATTTTGTATAATTATAATTAAAAAACAACAATGGCACTCATATGACAGCAACTAATGTACTTTTTAATTTTTAGTTGATATTTACAATTCGGCAGCAAATCTATAAATGAAAATATTGTTATTACTACAATAAAATATATTTTAGTAATTTTAACGGATATTTTAGCATATTTTACATTTAAAATTTTATTCGAATAATTTTGGCAGCAATTTCAATATAATTTAAATATAAAATTATAATTTAACAATTTTGGTGGAGGATTAACAAAATATAAATTTCAAATTATAATACAAAAATTTTAGCGGCAAATCCAAAGTAATTTGAATTTAAAATCATAATATAAGAATTTTAGCGGCAATTAATACACAATTTGAATTTGAAATTATAATAAAATAAATTTGAAAGCGATTTCAACGTAATTTGAATTTAAAATGATAATATAAGAAATTTGGCGGTAATTAAAACATAATTTAAATGTAAAATAATAAGAAATAAATTTTGGCGGCAATTTTAACATAATTTAAATTTAAGCAATTTCAAAGTAATTCGAATGAAAAATCATAATATAAGATTTTGTTCAACAATTAAAACATAATATAAATTTAAAATTATAAAAATTAATTTTGGCGGCCATTTTAACATAATTTGAAATTATAATAGAATAAATTTGGTGGCACATTCAGACAAATTTGAATTTAAAATCATAATATAAAAATTTTGACGGCAATAAATACATGATTTTAAATTTAAATCATAATATAAGAATTTTTACGGCAATTAATACATAATTTAAATGTAAAATTATGCGACATTAATTTTGGCGGCAATTTCAAAAAAATTCGAATGTAAAATAATAATATAAAAATTTTGATGGCAAATTTCTACATAATTTAAATTTAAAATTATAAGAAACTAATTTTGGCGGCAATTTTAATATAATTTAAATTTAGAATTATAATAGACTAATTCTGACGGCAATTTTAACATAAATTAAATTTAAAATTGCAATCTAATAACTTTGGTGGAACTTTTAAAAAAATTTAAACTTATAATTTTGTAGTTAATTTATTTATATGTCCATTTGTTTAGTGTATATATTGTTATGCATTTATAACTCATGGGACTATTTTTTTTATTCTATTCAATTTTACGGATTTATTTCATATTTTCCAAGTAACTTAATTCTGAAATTTAAATTTTCTTTTGCAGCATTTTCCAAATTCGAAATTGAAATTGAAGTCTTTTAACATTAATCTTCTAATAGTAAGAAGATTCTTCTATCGATAAAACGATCGTTCTCAGACTGAATAGTTTTTAAAATTACTTTTGTTCGATGAACAGTTCTTATACTTGTTATCATTTATTTTATGGTTTACTATTTTCATGATTAAACATTAATTTTGAGTTTGACATTTTTATACATTTTTTCAGATAATTATTTCTAGATATATTGTAAAATATATATATATTTGACTTTTAACATTAATCATTAATGGTATTAATGTTAAAAGAGTGTTTTAAGAATGTTTAAATTATTTTTGGAAACTTTAGCTTCATTTATAATGAATAATAACAGAAGATAGATTTCCTAGAATCTGATAGAACTTATTAGACTCATATTTGTTATTTGTATAATTTAGCAGAATAATTATAAGATGTCTGATGTGCCAAGTACATCTTCGGCGGAAAATGTAGCTTCTGACGACCTCAATGAAAAGGCAACAAACAATGACATAAAAACGGAAGACACTGATTCAGATTTAGAAGATATCAAAGGGATATCGAATAAGAAAAGGAGCAAAGTGTGGGACCACTGCATTCGAAGCAAAGACAAGAAATCGGTTACATGCAAACACTGCAGTCATCAAATCGCAACAAAATATTCAAACACAATATCGATATGGCGTCATCTTCGAACTGCACATAATATACTGGTAGAAAGCAATGCAGAAAATAAGCGAACCAAATCTAGTGATGAAAAACGTAACAAAAAATTTATACAATCTAAGTTATCAGAATTATTGTTCATAAATATATATGTATGACTAAATAACTTTAAAGTATAGAAAATAAATATTTTATTAAATTTTCATAATCTCTTACTGAAATGTACTACAGAATTCTACAGTAGAACATTTTTTACATCGGATTTTCTTGTTTCTTATAGCTATTACATACAAATTGATTTTTTACTGAAGTTTTATAATTAATAGTGAAAATATATAAAATATTGTTGAATTGTAGTTACTATTAGCTTGCAGTTTGTCCTTCTGTATTTACTGCAAACCTGTAGCATGTATATGTAGTTACTACGAATGTATTCTGTGTAATTCTGTAGTAACCATGGAAATGTTTGATTGTTGTACAAAAAAATTACTATAGAAAATGTTGTATTTACTACATAAATTCTGTAGTACTTTTTGGTAATGTATTTATAAAAAATTCAACATTTTATTATATTTTCATTTGATCATAATATTTTAAGTCTTTTTTTAGACATTGACAACTTTTGTTTAGTACTAAGTTATTAATAATTTCATTAATTCATCCATATTTTTAGTTGAGGCGCAAAAAAAACTCGATCCAAATTCAGCAAAGGCTCGTGCGATTACAGATGAGATTCGAAAATCTATGATTCTTGATTTAGAACCATTTCATAAGGTTTCTCGACGAGGATTCATGGGTTTAATTAAATATTTTGTCCCAGATTACCAAATGCCAAACGAAACGACTTTTTCTAGAACAGTACCCGAGTTATATGAATTAACTAAACAAAAAATCGCAGAAGAAATAAAGAAAGATTTAGAGAAAGGTAAAATGTCAGAAAAATAAAAAGTATGTAATATTTTGTTAATTGAAATTGACTTATGAATTAAAAATATGCAGCATCAAATTTTCTATGGTTGTTTAGAAACAATAGTATATTATGCAACCAGGTAAAAAAGCACGGGATTATGTCAGAAAGTCAAAAGCTTTATAAGACAAATTCGAGGGCTGCCAAAGGCAGTATATATTGTATAGTCGATTATATATTTTACATTTCGCGTACAATATTTTTCGTAACAAGCGCAACTAAACAGATAGTTTATTTCTCTTTTTTGAGGGAAAAAAGCAAAATGTCTAATGAACGTGTTACAAAAATATTAATATCAATTTGTTCTATTTTCTCAATACTTTTCATGAGATTGTACTCTATACGTTAAATTAATTTACATTTATAGATATAACAACAGTCAGCTTCACAACTGATGGGTGGACTTCACGGGCAATTGCATCATATATGTCTTTAACGATGCATTATATAGACTCTGAGTTTAACATGAAAAATTTCATGTTAGGCGTACATTATTTTCCCGAAAGTCACACTGGTGTGAACCTAAACCAATTTTTAAAAAAAGAAATTGATAAGTGGTTGCCTAAGAGAGATCAGAAATATGACATTTACTTTACAACGGATAATGCTAAAAACATGGTGAGCGCTATTAATTTATCTGAAGAATGGACCAGGATGCCATGTTTTGCCCATTCTTTGGCATTAGTTGTGAATGATTGTTCCACTGCAGAGTATGCCGATCTTAGAAAAAAATGTAGATCCATTATTGGTCACTTTGCTCGATCTAGCAAAGCTCACGATTTATTGACATCGTACCAAAAACAGTTAAATCCAGAGCAAGAGCCATTGAAACTTATCCAGGATGTCGTGACAAGGTGGAACTCAACTCATGATGCTTTCGAAAGATTATTAAAATTAAAAAAGTCAATTATGGCAACGTTAAATGAATTGGGTTAGTAGAATTAATTTATTCGTTTTATATACACTTTAAAAAATATAAACGTTTTAATAAATATTTCAAAAATTCGTTAAATTATCAAAATAAAATATTTCTATCTTATAAAAATGATAATAATATCTAAAACCTTCAAATATAACCGCTGTAACTTGAGGCTTTGTCAAAGGTTGTCATTAACGACATTACAGATTTCTTAAATAAAAAATAAATAAACATTTAAAAAGAATATAAAGACCAGAGCCACATTTTCTCATTTTTTTACACATTTTGATCTATATTAAATGTTATTTAATATATTGCTGAATATTTAGAATGATTTTTTGTTTGCGAAGTGAGAAAAATTGTAAAAATCATTTTTTATTAAAAATGTTTATAAAAAAAGTTAAATGTCGCAAAATATTCTCTCATAATCCAAAAATGTCGCTCTGGTTGCTTTATAATAATTTATTATAAATTATTAATAATATAACAAAAGACACTAACTCCGTCGTAGCAGAACTTTGCCATTACCTTAACTAACAAAGTTTGTTTTAATAAAATTAAAAAAGTTAGATGATATCCAAATTTACATAGAACTATTAATATATTTATAACATTCAAATTGAATTTTTGTTTACATTGCAGAATTCAAAGAAATCTTATCACCTGATGATTGGAAGCTCATTCAATTATACATAAACGTATTTCAACCTTTGAAAGAAGTTACTGTGATAATGAGTGGTGAAAAATATCCGACAATGTCCATATCCATTCCAATGATAAGAGCTTTGCAATCTGTCAATGATTTTGATGTTGGAACGAAGGAGCATATGTTAAATAAAAAGTTACAGGCATCTATGAAAGTAAATATAATTTTTAAACATGTATCTGTAGAACGAATTTATATAACTCTGAAATTACTCTTAATTTTTTTCAAAGTGCCGCCACACAAATCCCCTGGTAGCCAGCGTATATATAAAGAATATACATAAAATTTATGTTAATGTAACGTCGCATTGATCTGTACTATTTACACAATTTATTTGTATTGAGTTACTTTTTGATATTATGGTAATTATATATTTTAAAAAACATGAAGAGGTATTTATTTTATTTAGTTCATAAAATTTTGCACCAAGATTGTTAAAATTGTAATTAAATCAGTTATTTTAGAAGATCCAAACAATTTAATGTTTATGAAATAAAGTAAACATAACCTCTTACGTTAACATTGTTTATTTGAAGTGAAAAGGATGAAATTATTATTCTGTAAAAAATATATGTTTAAACAAAGAACTTCAATCTGTTAAATATACACTAAGTTATCAATTTCTTAGTAGTTTTATAAAGTTGAATAAAAAAAAACGTACAAATCCAGTTTATTGAATTTACGTAATGCTGCGTAATGCGGAATTAGTTTAATACAAAATTCATATAATGCTGGTTATCAGGGTTGATTTTATTTTATATATCAGAATGTTTGTTAAACATGTTAAATTTGGTGTTAATTTGGTGCTAAAATGACATCTTTATTTTTATGCAAATGAATTTTTGTTTATGTAATTTAGTTTAATGAATGATTTGTTCTAGAACCGTTTTGAATATTATTTAAAAACTATGACTCCTAAAATATCCATGGTGCTTGACCCTCGGTATAAGAACATTTTAATCAAAGATGAAAATAAACCTGCAATTTTTGATAAAATTCTTGACAAAATTCGACCGGTCAAAATAAATAAAGAAGTTGATAATGAAAGGCATGATTGTGAAGGTAATACATATAAAAAACAACAAATATAAATTTTATTTAATTTTTCAAAAGATGATTCTAAAAATACGAATTGTCAAAAACTATACACCGTAAATAAAAATCTAGTAAAAATTACTATATCTTGTATGAATCCGAGGATAACTCGATACCCATACGAAAAAATGTTATATTATAATGTAAAGAAATATTAATTGGTATGGTGAAAATTTGTATAGTATATTATTATTCATTTAATTTTGTTACACAAATTCGTAGATAATAGAACGATTATTACTATATCAAGTAGTACCTTTTTACATTGTAATAAAACATTTTTTGACATAGATGTCGACTTGTCCTCGGATTTGTATATAGTATAGTACTTTTTAATGGAACTTATAATAATTTTTACTATATGTTTATTTACAGTGTATATATTATAAAACTATATTTTCACGGAAAAAAGTAAATTCAAAATTCTATATTTTTTCATAAAAAATCACAGCTCTTGCTTTTTAATGAATCGTTGTCGCTTGTTATTTTTCGTGAACTGTGAATATTTTGTTGTGAATTTATAGTTGATAAAATTTTCTATGAAAATTCATTTTATTTCAGGAAAGCCAGTGTCTAAAATTGCTAAGTTTTTTAATGAACTGCATATGCAAAATTCCGATGAAAATTCGGAATACGCCGAGTTACAGCGCTATTTATCGGAATCGGTTGAAAAACCGGATGCGGATATTTTGCAATGGTGGAAAACACACCGCATGAGATTTCCTCGGCTGGCTGTACTTGCAAGAAATTATTTATGTATACCGGCCTCGCAAGTTTCCAGTGAACGATTGTTCTCCGTTACTGGAAATATTGTGACTGCAAATCGAGTTCGATTATTAACGGAAAACGTCGAAAAAATAGCGTTTCTGAATTACAATATGTAATTATTTTTCTAGTTAAAGTTATTTTATAATTAGTCTTTTATAAATTTTATGTTTATAAATATAAATATTTCTCAAGAAATCATTTCATGTATTGTTTTATATAATTTTACGCTTAAAAGATCAAATCATTCGTCTTAAGCTGACTTGCATAGATTGTCTTTTTATTGAATTTCGTCTTCTCGTCTTCTTGAATAGTCGGGTATAAAGGCCGGTTGGGTAGTAGGGTATTCGGGCCCGTCGGGCAGTCGGGCATTCGGACTGATCGGGCAGTCGGGCCATTCGGGTAATCGGTCAATCGGGTCTGTCGGGCGTTCGGGCCGGGCGAATTGTAGGGGCAGATCGGTTTGTCCGAGTAGCCCGATTGCCCGTGCCCGACCCGAGCCCGACGGGTTTTGCCCGAGTCCGACCGAACCCAACCCGACCTCTGCCCGCATACCCTTACTTATAAGTATCCAATAAGCTTTCCATATGCTTCCCATAAGAACCTTATAAGTATCCCATAAGCTTTCCATAAGCTTCCCATAATCTTCCCATAAGCTTCCCATAAGCTTCCCATACGCTTCTCGTGAGCTTTCCATAAGCTTCCCATAAGCAACTTATAAGTATTTCATAAGCTTCTCATAAGATACCCATAAGCTTCCCATAAGCTTCCCATAAGCATCTTATAAGTATCTCATAAGCTTTTCATAAGATACCCATAAGATTCCCATAAACTTTCCATAAACTTCCCATAAGCTTCCCATAAGCTTCCCATAAGAATCTTATAAGCTTCCCATAAGCTTCCCATAAATTTCCCATATGCTTCCCATAAGCATCTTATTAATATACCATGAGCTTCCCTTAAGTTTCTAATAAACTTTTCATAAGCTTCCCATAAGCTTCCCTTAAATTTTCATAATCTTGCCATTTCATAAGCTTATATGTATCTTATAAGTTTCCCATAAGCATTTTATAAGTATCCCATAACCTTCTGATAAGCTTCCCATAAGCTTCCCATAAACTTTCCATAAGCTTCCCATACACTTCCTAAATGCTTCCCACAAGCATCTTATAAGTATCTCATAAGATTTTAATAAGATACCCATAAGCTTCCCATAAACTTTCCATAAGCTTCGCATAAGCTTCCCATAAGCTTGCCATAAGCATCTCATAAGTATCTCATAAGCTTTTCATAAGATACCCATAAGCTTCCCATAAACTTTCCATAAGCTTCCCATAAACTTCCCATAAGCTTCCCATAAGCTTTCCATAAGAATCTTATAAGTATCCAATAACCTTTCCATATGCTTCCCATAAACTTTTCATAAGCTTCCCACAAGCCTATGATAAATTTCCCATATGTTTCCCATAAGCATCTTATCAATATACCATGAGCTTCCCATTAGTTTCTAATAAACTTTCTATAAGCTTCCCATAAGCTTCCAATAAGCTTTTCAGAAGCTTCCCATAATCTTCATATAAGTTTCCCATGAGCTTTCCATAAGCTACTAATAAGCATCTTATGAGAATCCCATAAGCTTTCCATAAGCTTCCCATAAGCTTCCCATAATCTTCCCATAAGCTTTCCATAAGCTTATCATAAATTTCCCATAAGCTTCATATAAACGTCCCGTAAGCTTCCCATAAGCTTTCCATAAGCATCTTATAAGTATCTTATAAGTTTCCCATAAGCATTTTATAAGTATCCCATAACCTTCTGATAAGCTTCCCATAAGCTTCCCATACACTTCCTAAAGGATTCCTATAGGCATCTTATAGGAATCAGTATAAATAAAGTATCCCATAAGCTTTACATAAGCTTCCTATAAGCTTCCCATAAGCTTCCCATAAGCTTCTCATAA
>JABFPJ010005568.1:0-12041 GCA_022817425.1 Gryon sp. ZL-2020
ACAAAAAAAAAAAAAAAAAAAAAGAAAAAAAATGTGAACATTAAAAAGTTGGTTAAAACAATTCAATCATTTTGCAAAGACAAATTTGAAATGGAAAAAAAGAGCCGAAATAGAAATCACGAAATGCATATGTCGACGATTCGTGTGAAAAAAAGCGACCTACATTTGTTTAGCCGTCCGAAAAGAACGTTCAAAGTGGCAAAAGACCTCGGCGGAAGATATTTTCGAAGCTCGCAAATCTGTCGAAAATCTGTCGGGGGGGAAAAAGTCACGTCTCAGAGGGCCTAAAGTTGGCGTCTACGTGATCCCTGCAGGCAAAGGTCTAAGAGCGTTGGTCAGATCCGCAAATACTCTCTCCTTCTCTCTCTTTCTCTATCTTTCTCTGTCTCTCTTTCTCCCCGGACGGGATAGTTGTGAGCGCGGCCTTCCGCGACCGATACGGGACGCGCTTGCGGAAGAGGAACATCGGTAGCGGAGCAAGAAGTTAAGGCAAAAGAGAACGCGAGATAAAATGAGAGAGAGAAGCAACGACGCGGAGACAAGGAAGGAGTGAGTGAGCGAGTGAGAGAGAGAGAGACAAAAAGCGCGGCCCAAGCGAGACGGAAGTGAGAGCAAGCGTAGTTGGCGTAGTAACGCGGCTCGCCTGTCTGTCCGCCCACCGAGTCGTTGTGTACATGTCGGCGTGCTTGTGCGCACGCACGCGCGCGCGTACACGCGTGCTCGTGTCAGGGGCGGATCCACGGGCAATTTCATTTTTATATTTCGCCAACATATTTTTAATACACACACAAGAATAGTTAGTTTTTTGAAATTCGCAGAGAGTTGATTTCATTCCTTAGATAGTCATTTTGACGATCTGGATAGTTGATATGAGTATTTGTCTAGTAATAAATTGTTAGGAAAGGCCAAGATTACTTTAAGGGCCTTCAAGAGGTAACCCAAGTTTTAATGATATTTAGTGGCAGAATTACAAGAATCTTTATAAGGCTAACAAAGGTATGCCTTTAATAGAAAAACCTTTAGAAGGCCTTTAAAGAACCCTAATTGGTGTTTTATATAAGATAAATAAATATTTTACTCGCATTGTTATGGCCTTTTTATGGCCTTGTTATAGCCTTGTTATTGCCTTTTTATGACCTTGTAATGACATTGTTGTGAGTTTATTATAGTCTTAATATGGCCTTGTTTTAAACTTGTTATGGCGTTGTTATAGGTTTATTATGGTGCTGATATGGCTTTATTACGGTCTGGTTATAGTCTTATTATGACCGTTTTATTGCGTTGTTATAACCTTGTTATTGCCTTCTTATGGCCTTGTTATGAGTTCATCATGACCTTGATATGACCTTGTTATGGGTTTATCATGGCCTTGTTATTGCTTTGTTATGGCCTTGCCATGACCTTGTTCTGGTCTTGTTATTGCCTTCTAATGGGTTTATTATGGTCTTGATATGGTCTTGTTATGGGTTTATTATGGTCTTGATAAGGCCTTGTTATAAACTTGTTATGACCTTGTTATAAACTTTTTATGGCCTTGTTACGGTTTTATTATGGTCTCGATATGGCCTTGTGTTAGCCTTGTTATGGCTTTGTTATAGTCTTGTTATAGCCTTGTTATGGCCTTGTTATCGCTTTGTTATGGCCTTGTTATGGCTGTGTTATAGCCTTTTTCTGGCTTTGTTATGGCTTTGTTACGGCCTTGGTAAGGCCTTGTTATAAACTTGTTTTGCCTTGTTATTAACTTTTTATGGCCTTGTTACGATTTTATTATGGTCTCGATATGGCTTTGTGCTAGCCTTGTTATGGCTTTGTTATGGCCTTGTTCTAACCTTGTTATGGTCTTGTTATAGCCTTATTATGGCCTTGTTATAGCCTCGTTATAGCCGTGTTATGGCCTTTTTATGGGTTTGTTACGGCATCGGTAAGGCCTTGTAATGACCTATTTGTGGCTAAATTTTGGGTTCCTGGACTATTTTTTTGCATTTTCAGAAAGTCAGTTTCATTACCTAGATAGTCATTTTTACTATCTAAATAGTTAATTTGAGTATTTATTGACATTAGAATACTCAAATTGCAAAACCAAAAAAAATTTTATGAGAAATTTGGAATTTTTAATGTTGCTTCAAGGTTATAACAATAACCTTAAAGTTAGAAATTTAATGTTAAAAAAACGTTTTAATTTAACGTAAAAAGAGAAATGAAAAGTTAAAATTTAAAATTAAAATCTGAAACTTATTCTTTGTTAATTTTTCAAACATGTTTACGATTTTACTTTTAAATAAATCAACATCATAAAAATTAAAATGAAAGAAAAAAAAATGGAAATTAAATTGCAGCTTAATTTTTTAGCATTTCATTATCATAATTCATACAGAAAAAATGAAAACTAAAAATAATAATAAAAGTTGATCAGCGTGTATTATGAGATTGTACGCATTCGGTCAATATTTGCTCGTTTGATTTATAAACTATGAGCGATATTTAAATTGTTTCGAAGATAATATTTTAATTTTCAGACCAATAATTTACGGTCTGTTATCATTCGTAGTTTATTGATGACGAAGTTATTTTTTCCGACATTCCGAGAAGTTTCTTTTTAATCGTTCGACAAAATGGATTTCCGTGATAATGCGCGCTTGTTAATGCATTAATTTTACGGATTTTTTTTTAGTGGCTGCGATTAGACATTTTTTTTTGTACGAAGAAATGTGATTCTCGGTAAAATTTACAGCAAAATTAGCAGTTTAATTGAGTTTTAAATGGATTCATTTTACAGCTTTGAATGTAAATTAAATGTATCTTTATTTTTGCAGTTGAAGAAAATTATTAGTAAGAAAAGCAATTTTGGATGTAAATTATGATGAGAAGAAAGGTATTCGAGAAGAAAGATATAATGTAATTACGATTACGATTGCAGTCAATTTGTACGATTTCTAACAAATTTACAATTTTAAATTCGAAAGTTATAATCGTAAATATATAATTCATTTCTTAATATTTTAATTAAAATTTTATAAAATGTTATAAATACATTTTTAAATAAAAATTAATATTTAATTAAAATTTTAAATCGTATTTTATATAATTTTTTTACGAATTCATAGATCGTAATTCATTTTTCGAAAATTAATATTGTAAATAAACTACATCGTAAAAGGAGTATTGCAAATTGAACATTGTAAATTACACATATATCAATTCGTAAACCAAACGTCCGAAATCGTACATTCCAAAAAATATCTCGTAAATCGTTAATAGTAAACTGAAAATTCTAAACCATAAAGCTAAGTCTCATACATCGTTATTCATTTATCCAAATTCTAATCTTATAGAAACATATTCAAAAGTGTACATTGTAAATCAAACATTGTACATTTTACAATCAAAAATAAATTTTTGAATTTGGATTCTTAAATATAAAATCTAAAACAAAAGTTAAAATTTGATTTTTCGAAAATCTTTTACCAAATAACAAAAAAAAAAAAAAAAAACTTCAAACAATTATTCTATATTTTATAAAAGTAATTGGCAAATAGGAACTTTTTTCAAAGAATTGAAAAAATTCTTTCGAATTTGGATTTTATACAAGAAATTGAAAATAAAAGTTAAAATTCGATTTTCCAAAAATCTTACACCAAATTAAAAAAAAAAAATCTTCAAATAAGTATTTTATAACCCAAAAACGAGTCAGCAAATACGATCAAATTGAAAAATTGTTCAAAGAAAAATTAAAAACATTTTTCGAATTTGAATTCTTGAAAATAAAATCTAAAACAAAAGTTAAAATTGGATTTTCCAAAAATCTTACCAAATTTAACAAAAAATTCGTTCAACCAAATATTTTGTATCTCAAAAAAAGAATTGACAAATAGTAGCAAATAGGAACTTCTTCAAAGAAGAATCAAATACATTTTTCAAATTTGGATTCCTAAAAACAAACTCTAATAAAAATCCAATTTTCCAAAAATCTTTTACCAAATTTCAAAAAAGAAAAAAAATCCTTCAAAAAGTATTTTTTATCCCAAAAAAATGATTCTTAAATAAAACCTTTTTCAAAAAAGTTCCAAAAAACTGAAAACAATATTCAAATTTCTTCTTGAAATCAAAAACCGCATCCACCTCTCAAAATTCATTTATTTTCCAAAATAATTTTTCCAAATTCCAAAACAAAAAAGTCCTCCAAACAAATTGTTGTTTAAAAAAAAGGAATCATCAAAAAATATGGGCCAAAAAAAGGCGCCGAAAAGGAGGTCTGCGGCCCTGGCTGCTCGCCGTTCGCTCGCTCACTTGGCCCGTCCGGAGTATCGCACCGTTCGCTCGCCACCCGCTATCCGCAGCAGTTTCCAGCTCGCCTGCCAGTGTCCCACCGCATGCCGAACAGTTTGCACTACTCCAAAGCGATCGGCCCCGCGTCGTCTCGTCTCCCACCGATACTCTGTCTCGCCACCGCCGCCGCCACCACTACTAGTATTACTACTACTACCACCAATACTAACGAGACGCCTCCGACGTGGGATCACACCGACATACCCACACAACCATACCCACACACACACACACACACACACACACATACACACACACACATATATATATACATATATATATATATATATCCTATACAAGTAAAGTCTTCCCCCACCGATACTTCCATCTCTCTCTTTCGCATGCTCAATATCTGAGTGTGTCCTTGTCGCACTCGCAGTGGCTTCGGCATTGCTTGTGCCTCCTCTTCGGCGCTGTTCGTGTGGCGGGCACAGTATACTGGCGCTGTCACCTGATCGCGGGACGCTTTTCGCGGGTGAGATACCGCTCGGCTCCCGAGTCAACCGAGCGCCGCGTTACCGCCGAGTCGCATCCTCCTCTTCGCTCGCTGTCTCTATCGCTCGCGCGCTCCACACTTCTTCACGCGCGCCGAGCAATAAAAAGAAACAACCGCGACGTCGTGACTTTGCGTTCGATTAACGCACCTCGTTTCTTTTTTTTTTCTTCCTCTTTCAACAAAACTTACATCACGGTAAAGTGTCAATTATGGACATAATTTTTGTCTGTGTTTGTTGAAAAAAATTATTTTTTTAAGGGGAATGGGATTTTTTTGGCATTTGTGGAAAAAGCGAATCAGTGGCGATTTTGAAAATTGTGGGTGATTTTGAGGATTTGGTGATTTGTGCAATTTTCACGTTTGTTCTTTGTTTTTGGGATTATTTTTTTTTCTAAGTGCAGTGATGTGGGATTATTATAGGTTGGATATTTCTGCATGATTTTTTGGGATCTTCGAGAGAGGATTTTTTTTGAGTATTGACAGTGAATTTTATCTCAAAAAAAGTTGCAAAAGATAAAAATGTGAGATGAAAAAAGTTTTTTTTGAAAAAGATCTTTTGTGACATTTGTGGCATTTTTTTAAAGTTAAAAAAGGGCCAAAAGTTTGTAAGAAATCGAAGTTTAACCGATGTTTTGTTTTAATTAAAGTTTCAACTTAGTTTTTGATTTTTCGGCATTTTCTTTCACTTTCAAGTTTTTTTTTTTTTTTTTTTTTGTCGTCGTGCAATTTTGACCGCTGACAATTTGACGTGTAAAAATCGCGCAGACACACAATGCTTCGCTTCTAATGTTGCCCGACAAAATGCGGTTATCGGTTTTATTGGTATTTTTCACGCTCGAAGCCCTCTCAATATTATTGGCAGCCGTTAAGCTTTATGAAAACAACGGCACAGACGACGGCTGGCTACTTTTTTTCTTGCTTTATTTATTGTCCTTCTCTTCTATTTTTCCTTTTTATTTTGTAAACCAAAAGATGCTCACTTTTATCGCGCTAAACGACACGTTTCTCAACATTTTGCGTGATCAGTAGAAATCCCGTAATCTTGTCTACGATGTTACTGGTGCTACTTGAGAAAGTAATGTCCACATAATGAGACGTTTCGCTACCTCGCACTAATCATATTGGTTACGTGAATATTCACCGGTTTCTTTGATGAAAACGATCATTTTTTTTCAATTTCATATCAAGAAATTGAAACTACATTGAAAAAAAAAAATTAAAAAAAAAATTTTTTAATTTAGTAATTTTTTAGTAATTTAGTTGACTTAAAAATGCGTAAAAACATAAACAATTTACTAAATTTTCATAAATTTTATAAATTACTGAAGATGATTTCGCTAATTTACTAAATTAGTAAATTAGCAAATTAAGACCGAAACTTGTTATATATTTACTAATTTAGTAAATTTGCTAAATTTGTAGTTAAATTTACATTAAATTTTGAAATTAACATTTCGAAAACAACAATATTTTAAACTTGTTTTGTTAAGTTACATATTTCATAATGAAATGAACGATTTTATGAAAATAATTAACTTATAAACCATGTTCATTTATTCTAATCCGTTTACTAAATTTACTATTTCGTTAAGAGTTAAACATTGTAACTAATTGTGTTGATTCCGTAAATCCTGTTCAGTGGATTCAAGTGACTTATTTGTTAACTAAATTTCTAATACGGTGACTTTCGCATAATCTGCTAATTACAAAAAAAAAAATGAAATTTCATCTTGCATTGATTCATTGCATTTGAGTGAAACAAATTCTGCGACTTTTTTCACTTTGATGTCCCGAATTTAGGATTTGTAACTAATTTTAGCAATACGATCTAACACATTTGCCAAATTTATTAACTGCAGCTTCATCTGATAATAGATAATAATAGTTTATAAATTATTAAAGTTATAAAATGGTGCGAATGTTTACTGTTGAAGGGAAAGTAACGTAAAAAGTATGCTAATTTTGCTAATTTAGTAGATTACAATAAAGTTAGAAAATTATTAGTATAAAATGACGATAAACATGAGAAATACTGACTAATTTAATGAATTTAGTCAAAAAATAGTAGATTACTAATTAAACTAATACTAGACTAATACTAACTAATACTATTTAATACTAATAATAAAACTAATACTAAACTAATACTAAACTAATACTAAACTAATACTAAACTAATACTGACTAAAGCTAAATGTAATTAACTAAGCTAATAATAATAGTAAAAATAACACTAATACTATCTCATACTAATAGTGAAACTAAGTAATGAATGAATACTAAGTAATACCAATACTAAAACTAATACTAAACTCATACTAACTAATACTAACTCTAAAACTAATACTAACTAATAAAAAATTAGTACTTTCATCTCACACTGTTTTCGGTATTTCTGTCAGAAGATGAAAAAAACTAACTAATACTAATAGTAAACTAATACTTAGTAACACCAACACTAAAACTAATACTAACCAATAATAATACTAAGTAACACTAACTCTAAAACTGATACTAACTAATACTAATACTAATACTAACCAATAATATACTAACAAATACTATTCTAACTCTAAAACTAATACCAACTAATATTAGTACTAAAACTAATACTAACAACTAATAAATTACTAAATTTGACTCCACTAATATCAAATACTAACGAAAAAAGTTAGCAAAACTATTTTTCGTTAATTTTTCATTTCTAACCTAAGAAAAAGTAAAAAAAAATTGAGTTAAGCATGTTTTCGACCAAGATTGTTAAAGGCAGAAAAAGCGGAACGTATCGGGTGGCCGGCGCGGGCCGGTCGCCACACCCGCCCGTTTGGGAATTCAGCTTAGCGATGTTTGGCTCGCCGCTGGAGCCATTGACGGCATTCGTTAGGCTCTCTCTTCGCATCGGCCAAAACTCGAATGTCGAGAAAGTGCTTGACAAGGCAAGCACATCGGGGGATAAAAGCGTAAATGCAGCTGTCGGAACGGCTGGTATATTCACCGCCGCCGCCGCCGCGGCGGATGCTTCGAGTACTTTGACACTGCCTGAGCACTTGTAAGCTTCACTGTTTAACCGACTAATAGGGACAGGATGTCAGGCTACCGTGTATTGTTGAATTATTTCAAACACCGAAGTCATGTGTGCGCTCATATCTTTTGTTCCGTTCTCTCTTCGTTTTTTTTCCTCTTTTTTTTGTTTGTCAAGTGTCTTCGATGAAGTAGACTGACGGTGACAGGAAATGTCGATATTTTTCCGCCTCGTATATCACTCGAGAAGCAGCCTCGCTAATTGTTCCATTGGTTGTTCTAATATTTCATCTCACACGTTCCGATGTATTTCAAATGCAAATATAAATTAGGCATTTTGCAAAAAGGTCAAATCCGACAAATCTTGACGAGTTATTTTGTCCGTTCGATCTTTTAGAAAATTGTTGACTGTTTTCGGTATTTCTTTCGGAAGATGAAAAAAATGGAATCAAATTTTTACAGACAAGTATCTATACTTAGCTAATACTAATTAGTACTATAGTAAAGTAATTCTAACTAATATCACTAGTAAAAGTAGTACTAACTGATACCAAAATTAAAACTAAAACTAAACTAATAACAATAGCAATACTAACACTAACTAATATTAATACTAAAACTGATACTAAACTAATACTAAACTAGTAATAACAGTAAAACTAACACTAACTAATACTAGTACTAAACTTATACTAAACTTATACTAACTAATAACAATAGTAAAACTAATACTAAACTAATAATAATAGTAAAACTAATACTAACTAATACTAATACCGAAACTAATACTAAACTAGTATTAAATTTAGCAAAAGTGATGCTAACTAATACCAATACTTGAACTAATATTAAACTAATAAAAATCATAAAACTAACATTAACTAAGACTAACAGTACAATTCATACTAAGCAAATACTAACTAATACTTTCATCTCACACGTTTCGATGTATTTCAAATACTAATATAAATTAGGCATTTTGTGAAAAGGTCAAATCAGAGAAATATTGACATGTTATTTTGTCAGTTCGATCTTGTAAAAAATTGACTGTTTTCGGTATTTTTTTCGAAACTAACTAATACTAATCAATACTAATACTAAAACTAATGGTAAATTAATACTAATTAATACTTAAAGTAATACTAACTAATACCAATACTAAAACTAATACTAAACTAATAGTTATAGTAAAACTAATACTACCTAATACTAAAACTAAAACTGATACTAAAGTAATACTAATTAATACGAAAAGTAATACTAACTAATACCAATACTAAAACAAATGCTAAACTAACAATAAAAGCAAAACTAACACTAACTAATACTAATACTAAAACTAATACTAAAAAAATACTAACTAATACTTTCATCTTACACATTTCGATGCACTTAAATACTAATAAAAATGAGACATTTTTCTAAAAGCTCAAATCCGACAAATCTTGACAAGTTATTTTGTCAGTTCGATCTTTTAACAAATTATTTATTGACTTTTTTCTTTCGGATGAAAAAATGGAATAAAATGAGTTTGAAAAAAAGTATCTCTATAAAGCAGAGTGTATAAACGATAGCAAACAAACAAAAACTGAGAACTGTGGACATGTTATTGGTTAGCGAATGGTTTGAAATATTACTCGGGTAAAAATAGATATGTTTGCAACTAAACGTAGTATTAACGTGCCGTGAAAGTCGGCCTTTTAGACGTTGTTGCTCAATTTTTCTTAATCGTTCATAATTTGTCAATTATTTGTGCGAAAGTTTGCGAGGCTAAAAAAGAAGAAGCGTCCGAAATGGCTTTGTTCGTTTTAAATTAAATTATTGACAATAATAAAGGAAGTAGAAGACACAAAAAAAGTAATGAATTTTAAATAATCGAACATTAAAACAGGAAAAATAATGTTGCGATTGAGTATGTCGAGAATTTTGACTCTCAATACTATTTATTGGACATTTTTATATTCAGTTTAATTGAAAGTTTGCAGCAGAAGACGTGCTTTTTTTCTAAATAAGTCAATAACGTTTTATGTGTTCGTTGCACAACGTATCCCTACGTTACCGTATATGGTTGAGTAATTTTGATTGAAACCTCAGTAATTTTCATTAGAATATTTTTCTTTTGTATATAAAGATGAAAATAAGTTACTGAGAATAAAAGTTGTAACCGTTAAAAGAATGTTAAAAATACACGTTTTGATCAAATATTTGAAATTGAAAAGATGAAAAAACACAAAACCTGATTTTCTCAAAAAAAAAAAAAAAAAAAAAAAAAAAAAAATTTCAAAATTCAAATTTCGCGCCAAAATTCAATTTTTTTATATAACAATTTTTCGTGTGAATTAAAATAAAAATCAGTGGACTGCATTGTTTTTTAATTACTGAATACATGTTCAAATTTAAAAGATGAAAAAACCAAAAATGTGAATTGATTTTCAAAAAAATTCAAATTTCGCGTCAAAAGTGTCAATTTGTTTAATTTCACAATGTTTCGCCTAAACTAAAATAAAAATCATTGATCTGCGTTGTTTCTTAACTACTAAATATATGTTCGAATTTAAAAAATAAAAAAAATACAAAACATGTATGATTTTCAAGAAAATTGAAATGTCAAAATTTAAATTTCGCGCCAAAATTCAATTTTTTGATTTAACAATTTTCCGCTTAAACTAAAATGAAAATTATTGACTTGCGCTGTTTTTGAACTGCTAAATACATGTTCAAATTGAAAAAATAAAAAAACACAAAATTTGAACTTCGAATTTCGCGCTAAAAGAGTCAATTTTTTTAATTTAACCATTTTTCGGATAAATTGAATTAAAAATCATTGACGTGCAATTTTTCTTAATTACTAAATACATGTTCAAATTTAAAAGAAGAAAAAACACAAATCATCCATGATTTTCAAAGAAATTAAAATTTAAAAATTCAAATTTCGCGCCAAAAGTGTCAATTATTTTTGATTTAACAATTTTCCGCCAAAATTGAAATAAAAATCATTGACTTGCACTGTTTTTAACTACAAAATACCTGTTGAAATTGAACAAAATGAAAAAAATAAAAAACGTTAAGCATTTTCAAAAAAAGAATTAAATTTCAAAATTCAATTTTCGCGCCAAAAGAGTCAATTATTTTATTTAATAATTTTTTGGTTAAATTGAAATAAAAATCATTGATTTGTACTGTTTTTTAACTACAAAATACATGCTCAAAGTTGAAATATGTTTTATAATAAAAAAGAAAAAAAAAAAAAAAACATTTTTTCCCCATTTTTGGCGGGAAATTTAAATGATGGATATGTGATAATGAATAATGACAAGGCAAATTGGATGGATTTTGCCGTCTGAGTGGTTTCTTTTTGGGCATGAAATATCGGCTAAATACACGTTAAGCCGGGTAGGATTGGGTGAATGTAATGTTCGAGGGATAGCTTGATTACGCATTGCGATCACGGGCGTCCCACGAGCGGCGGACATAGGGCCTTTTGTGACACCACGCCCGCGGCAGGAAGCACGTAGCGTGACACCATCCGTGGTGTGCGAGCACCCACATTGCATTTGCGTAATACGTAGATGCAGCAACGCGTCACGATACGCTGCCTCATGCTGCTATGCAGCTCGGGACGTAAGACTTCCAATTAATCCGAGTTTTATGTCTGCCTTTTGTTCTTTTTTGTTTCGTTTTGTTTTCTTCTTCTTCTTTCAACTCTTTTCCCGACACTACTGATTGGCAGATAATTTTTTCTCCGCTGTTGTTTCTCATTAGATGGTTTTGTGATTCGACATTTTTCGATGATTTTGTGATCAGAGGAATTTTTGATCGAGAGATTTTACATTTACTGGGTAAAATAAAACCATTCAAACCAACTGCATTTGACAAAGTTAGCAGTGGAATCTAACTTGTATATGAGTAAGAAAACATTTAAGTTATGTTAAAAATTAAACCATATATGAAACATATATTCAAGAAATCATATATTGATCATAAATTGAACATATATTGATAAAATATTAAACATATATTAACCATATATTGACCATATATTGGACATATATTCTTTTTAGCAAATCATATATTGTTCACCCTTACGGACGAAAATATATCCAAATATATATACAAGATATAAAATCTATTTTTCATATATGTCCAAGATATATATCAAAGTATTTGAACTTGAAAATATAGACAAAATATAGGCGAT
>JABFPJ010005569.1:0-12040 GCA_022817425.1 Gryon sp. ZL-2020
ATTTTCATTTCGACGATATAGTTTTTCTGTTTTAATAACAGATTTTTTATATTTTTCATGTTTTCCCCAAAAATGTCATTTTTCCGATTCTTCTAACGCTGTCAGCCGAATTTTTTTTCAAGTTTCGTCGGGAGGCTGTAAGAGGGCGGCAGCTTACAGTTAAATCGAGTTTTTTGTTTGATGACATGTAATAATAAAAAAAAATGTCAAAATATAATGTTTTATACACTGGGCACAAGAAAAAAAAGGCCACCTAGCAGTAGTTAAAAATTGAGCCATTTTCAAACCGACATAACTTTTACAATTTACATCGAAATTCAAAGTTCTTTTTTTTAAATGAAAGGTTGAGATGTCCTCTAAAAGAAGATGTCCAATAAATTTTCAAGTATTTGGTTTTTGTTATGACAAATTACATGTAAACAAAACAAAATTTTTTGCGGTAAATTTTACTGACTTTGGATGAGTATAGCGAAAAAAATTGCCCCCATAACCCCTCATTTTTTTGCAGTAATCTTAACATTCATTCCTTTCTGAACAAAATGAAAAAAAAAAATTTTCATTTTACGTGAAAAATGGCAATGTTATGGCCATTTGAAAATAATAGTGCATTTTCAGGTCTCTTGCATTTCATGGAGATGCTACGAAATGTACAAGCATAAAAAAACATGTAAACGCTGGTTCATGGCATTGGCATGGCATTGGCATGGCATTGGTATGGCATTGGTATGGCATTGGTATGGCATTGGCATACCAGTGCCATAACTGGCAAGTTAACCAGTGCCATGAATAAAAATAAGAATTTACTTTAGATTAAATATTTGAATTCAGGAAGGTGAATATGTTTTAGACGTCATTGTTTTTGATACTTTAGATTTTTTTGTACTTGGCCTTTACAATTCAGTTTATCTAAATTTTTATGTTTTATATCAGTTTATTTTTTCATTAACTTATAAAACATTGATGTACTTATCATTCGTTTATATGACGGTCTCATAGGCATTCCAAAAACTGTCAATACATCGATTATAAGCTCATTAGATCCATTCATCGTCCCATTAACTTCGTATAACATTCCATTAACATCTCATAAACATTGCATACGCATTTATATTAAAGTCTCATATGCATTCGAAAAACTGTCAATACATTGATTATAAGCTCATAGATTGAACTATCGTCACGTTACCATTCCATAAGTATCCCATAAACATCCCACAAGCTTCCCATAAGAATCCCATAAGCATTTCATAAGTATTACATAAGTGTCCCATTAGCTTCCCATAAGCTTTCCATTACGTTCCCATAATAAGCCTATAAGTATCCTATAAGCTTCCCTTAAGTATCCCATAAGCATCCTATTAGTAATTCATAAGCATCCCATACGCATATATAAGTATCCCATAGTTATTCCATAAGCTTCCCCAACGTATCCTATCAGTATCCTATATTTTCATCGAAACTAACAAAACTATCAGTACTAATTAAACTAAGAAGTATGTATAACTGTATAACTAGCAAGAATAACAAGATTACCGAATCTAACAAAATCTAATTATTGCATGTTTTTTGTATTGTATATATTTTTTTGATTGCTTATTTTCGATTTTAGTGTTTAGTTTTCTATTATTTCCAGGTCTAAAGTTAACTTTTGTACTTGATCAGGTTAGTTAATAAATTAGATTTTATTGTAGATTCACTGCTGAAATTGAAGATTTTTCAAGTAAACTTTGCAAATGTTGACAAACTTGACCACATTTATTGATATTAGTACCTTATATTCAGAAAAATGTTAGTGATTAGTTATATTATTATGTGTTTCATTTTTTTCAAATTTCAATTATTATTTTCCAATTTTGTTTAAATAAGGTTTGAATTAAAATAAGATGTTACTTTAGATTTAATTTATGAATTCAAAAAGTTAAATATGTTTTATACTACATTGCTTTTTAATTTTCAAAGTTTTTGTGCTTGGTCTTTACTTTTTATTTTATCTGAGTTTTTATGCCTTATATCAGTTTATTTTTTCATTAACTCATAAATAAATTATGCATTTATCATTCATTTATATTAAGGGCTCACATGCATTCCAAGAACTGTCAATACATTGCTTATAACTCATTAGCTTCCATCATCGTCCCATTAACTTTCCATAACCTCCCCATAAGCTTCTTATAAGCTTCCCATATGCTTACAATCAACATCCAATAATTATTCTATAAACATCCCTTTAACGTCCCATAAACATCCCATAAACATTGCATACGCATCTCATCAGCACCTAATAAATATCCCACAAGCTTCCCATAAGAATCTCATAAGCATCCCATAAGCATGCCATAAGCGTCCCATAAGTATCCCATAAGTATCCAATAAGCTTCCCAGAAGCTTTCCATAATGTGCCTATAAACATCCCATAAGTATCACATAAGTATCCCATAAACTTCCCATTAGCTTTCCATAAGCTTTCCATAACGTTCCCTTAAGCATTCCATAAGCATTCCATAAGCATTCCATAAGTATCCCATAAGTATCCCATAACCTTGCCATAAGCTTTCCATAACGTTCCCATAAGCATCCCATATGCTTCCTATAAGTTTTTTATAAGATTCCTATAAGGTTCCCATAATAAACTTTAGTAATGCTTTGGCCTTGTTTTTGCCCTACTAGGTCGTAGTCGTAAAGAATTGGCTATTATTATGCCATAGCAGGCTTACAGATACACAGCACTATGATATAATAGCCGTCTTAATATAAATGAATTACAAAATAACTGATTACAGCTATATCCATATTTTGGCCATGTTTAGCTCCCATTTCCTGGTACTAGTAACTGCTTGACCATAACTATGCCATAAGAATTTCATAGATAAGCTGTTATGATGTTAAAATCATTTCCTTGGTATAATTTTTCGTATAATAATGATTGCTTAGCGCAAATGGTTGGCCATATTTGATAACCTTAAGTTGGCCATAATTGGCCTTATAGTTTTTCATTTGTAAAAAGTTGGTCTAAGCTGTACCTTAATAGGTACATAAATTTGTTATGTTGGTATCAGTGCTGTAATTATTTTACATATTACTATGTAACAATGATTTATCAGTCTGAATTACAAGCAAGATACTGATCATTATTAATAGCCATGATTTGGCAGTTTTTTGGCCTAATTATTTAATATTTCTGATAAGGTGGCCTCAATTGGGCCTGGAGAGGTTCATAAATGTATTATATTGGTATTAGAACTGTAATTATGGTACATATTATCATATAACATTAATGTATTAGTCTCAATTATACTCGTCCGGACACTGAACATGAAGAAGAAGAAGAGGAAAAGAAAATGACGTTTCTTAATTTGCACGAAAAACGGCTATTTTTGAATGTTAATACCTTGCGAACGGATGGACCAATTTGAAATTTGTTTCTTTTATTTTCTTCAGGTCGTTAATGGCAACAATATTATAGCAAAAAAATTTGGAATTTTATTGTAATTGTTGTTTTTTTTATATTTTCAAACACGGTATTTGTTCGTATCTGAAAAAAGACACGGTAGTGCTGGTCGTACAAAAACGATCGTTTTTTTGTACTTGGCCAGAGACACTACCGTGTCTCTTGATTATCCTTGGCTGGGTCCGATCGATAAAATTATATCTATTTGAATTTAATGTGCGACCCGCTTCCCTAGTCTTCACAGGGGTATTTGGTTTTGAATTGTCTGACGATGAATCATGACACCACACGTCAAATTGCTCTCGTTTACGACTTTAGTTGTGAAGTATCGACACACGCGACTTGATTTAAACATTTGATTAAAACAAACTCTTTAACATTTTTTTCAACTTACATGAGAAAATTTAGAGGGCTAGCGTAACAACTGTCAACATGGTTACGTGGGACTACCTGTGCAAATATATTTTGAAAAGTGTTATATAAGTTTCATGGTTAATTATTGTAAAACAGATTTTTTAACAACCTTAACTGTTGGAGACATGACAAATATTAGTAAGACAATAAATTACAAGTTTTTTCCGAAACTACCAAGAAGCACTGAAGATATACATGATTATTTGAACAAAATCAGTGTCGATACAATTGAAAGTGAAAATTTTACATTGCACAATGACAAAAATAAACAAATTATAATTATTTCATGTGCAACAAATTTGAATACTCTTTGTAAGAGTGAAATTTTATTTAACGGACGAAACATTTGACTATTGCACAAGGTAGTTCACTCCAATGCTTACAATTCATGAATACGTTAATGGAATTTATATTCCATTAATATTTTGCATTTTTAACAATAAAAAAACATGTGTGCAGAAGTTTTTGAAATTATGCAAAATGAGTGCAAGAAACTTTAGCTAGATGAATATGGGCAAAGTTTGTTGTTACCGACTTTGAAGTTGCAATTCAACATGCAGTTTAACATTTGTTCAAGGATGTTCAACTTATTTGTTGCCAATTCCATTAGGGACAATCATGGTAAATTTTATTATATTCACAGATATTTCAAGGTATAACATATATAATAAAAAACACACACATTTTTTAGGTGGCGAAAAATTCAATCACTGGGTCTAACCAAAGAGTACCAATGTAAAACATCGGCAATTGGCAGATGGCCTCACATGGTTTTTGGATTGACATTTTTACCACCAAATGAAGTAGCCGAAGGGTTCACTGAACTAATCGAAGAACAACACATGAATGAAAATCTTTGTCAATTTGCCGATTGTTTAGTTGAACAATACATCGCTAATGACGCATGCTTCCCACCAACAATATATGCGGCATTACAATATGATATGTTTGGCGTACAACCAATGGATTGCTCTCTATTCAAGTTTCAATGCGTACTGTATATCGACAAATCCTAACATCATCGAATTCTTATTTTTATTTTACATATATTAAAATGCAATCGATACTCGTTGCACCACAAGTCAATTATATAACAAATTCAATTGCTAATTACAGAAACAAGAAAGTCGTTTGAATTTTATAAATTTGGTAGCGCACAAAAATACACAGTTACGAAAAAATAGTAGATATGTGTAAGTTTTGTTAAAGTTTTTAACATGATGTAAATGTGTTTAGTTAAAGTCTTAGTTATATAAAAAGATATTTTCTTTAGTATAACATTTTTTTAGAGTGATAGAACAAGTCGTACGCTGAACGAAAAACACAGATATTTTTCCTGTTAAAACTGGACGACAGAGATATCCGATGTAAACGGCAATTTTTCCTGTTAAAAAACAATAAAATTTAGTGTTGAAACTGTTATTTATGACATATATAACATAAGATTTTGCTGTTTTTAACAGGAATTTAAGCCGTTTGCGTCGAATATCTCTGTCGTCTAGATTTTCAGAGGAGAATCTATTTTTCCCTCAGTGTAGGGTCGCAATGTAGGTGGGTTTTGGTTAGATTTCTCGCACACTTTGAGTGAATGCTGAACAGGTTAGCCACAAAAGTGCTGTTATTTCGTTAGTTCTTCACGCAATTCAAAAAACACTCAATTCCGATGTAGGATTAGATAAATATT
Organism: Gryon sp. ZL-2020; assembly: GCA_022817425.1. Classification (NCBI taxonomy): domain Eukaryota; kingdom Metazoa; phylum Arthropoda; class Insecta; order Hymenoptera; family Scelionidae; genus Gryon; species Gryon sp. ZL-2020. The sequence goes on from JABFPJ010005569.1 coordinate 5,547, forward strand.
ATTTTCATTTTAAGATTTCGTAAAATGAATATATTAAAAAATTGAATTAAATTGTGTGGAATATATATCAAAATATATATTCCACACAATTCTGATGCTTTATTTTAAAACAAAAATACTGATAAAATTTTGCCACGCAATTCTAATATTTATTTAGAGTTATTTTTAAAAAAACACGCAATTCAGTATTAACCACCTCATCAAAGCTGTCGCAGTTATCACCAGCACGAGCATTCAGATCTCTGCTCAGAATCATAGATAATCCAGTGTAATATACTCTCTCATTTTGTTAATGGAGTCGCGCAGAAGTTCACAGAATACTTAAAGATCAGGATCAGGATTAACGCAGATCGCGCTCAGGATGAAAAAGTAATTTTTTCTGTTGCCCCAGGGCAGAAATAAGTAATTATTTTTATGCCAATAGGTATAGAATAACAAGGTTTTTTTCAAACAGGATCAAGGTGCCCCTGGTCTGCTAACTGAATTGTCCTTGATTGATCGCCGGAGACATAAGAACTTCCTAATTTTGCCATGGGCAATCATCATTGAAGTTGAATAGAAAAACATAAATTTTCATATTTGAAATATTAATTATGGAGATAAACATAGTTATTCCTTATGGAATTTCAACATTTCCAAAAATTATAATTATGAATCCCTATGAATTATACATTTCCTTAAATTTCATACTGATACAAAATATTATTAATTGAAAATCTTGAAATTCCATAAAGATTCATTATATTTCTTCCAAAATTGAAATTTCGGTTATAAAAATCATAACTCAGTTAATGAAACCATGACTCAGTAACGCATAAAATAGCAGAAGGATCGCCAACAAGTGCATTACGAGAGTTGCAACGGGAAGAATATTCCATTAGTAACTCAGTAAGCAAATCTAGTTTCACCTGGTGGATGTTGACAATCAGTCCCCAGTTAAGGATTTTGACAGTTGCACCTTTTCTTTTCTCTTTAGAGGCAATATCCGGTAGTAGCTTCTTCATACCTTTATAACATGTTGTAAGGAGAATTTCTTTGTATATATTTGTGTTTTTCAGTGATTCAAATTTTGTTTTTAAAATTCTCAATTTAGTATCAGAATCACATAATATGGCCTTTATCAATATTTTTGCCTATAAGGCGTGCTGCTTTTATTTTTGCATCAGGTCCGAAGTAATTCGACAGAAACGCTTCCGTATCTTGGGTGATTTCTCGTCTGTCAACGTCACAGCCCTTTGTTATAATATCGAGTTTAAATAGTTCACTTTTTTGTCTAGTGATGAGCGAATTAAGTTTAGCAATTTGCAAGTTCGTTATTTAGTTTGCATATTTATTTGTTCAAACCATCCCATTTGTCCTCGCTGACCTTAAACTTACTACTTAGATCGTCGATTTTTTTGTTTAATTCCGAGCTGCTTGTATCAATTTGTGTTCAGAGTTTACGAAAATTAATACATTTGTTTCACAAAGGCCGTCGTCTTTTCTGATCAAGGTATCAAATTTAGAAAAGTAGCTGTGATTTTGCCCAAAGACTGTTCCGCGATATTGGAATTGGTGTCATTATTAAAAAGATAACAATACTTTTTTTTACCAGCAAGTCAAATACACAGTGGTAATAGCAGTGACATTTCAATCTAACACTCAGCAAAGTGTTTTAAATTCAAAGCTGTGAAATTTAAAAATTGGCAGTTGAACAGGCATTTGAAAATTGGCACTTTTTTTCTTTAAAAATTATTTTTTTAGCAAATATATAAATGTGTCACAAAGCTTATTTTTAGTATTCACCATTAATTTTTGGTACAAAATATCTCCCTGCAAAAGATGATTGGTCTTTTCTAACTTGAAAATTTCTAACTTTTTGAGTCTGTTAAAGGAATTTTCCGTGGAATTAATCATATGAGTAATTCTGAAATGTTGACTATAGGGCTTAAGAAAAATTATTTAATAATTTATAGTTTATATCGCATAAAGAATTGAATAGTTTGATTATGTCAATTTAGTATATTACGTACGAGGGCACCACTACGCCTGAGGCTGATATGACGTTTTTCAACTTCATATCAACTTCATATCAATTTGTTTCAATTTGCGCTGCGGAGCGAAAGTTGGAACAAACACGCATCGAGTACCAAAAGCGACAGCTTTCGGTACCAGAGCGCTGTTAGTTCCAACTTTCTCCCGTGCGCACGATTTAAAAGAACTTCTTAGCACAGCTTTCTGATAAAGTTTGAGGTGTGCCATTTAAAAAACTAAAACAAAATTTGTGAAACGGCAAAAGCAAATTTTTAGTAGTAATTATTCATACATGACATACCATATGCAACCATAATGGTTTTAAATGGTATACCATGTATGAACAATGTAGAAATTGTAATATATGGTATATATATTATTTTTACTATTTAATGTATTACGTTTATATAAAAAACATATAGTTACGAGAAACAAGAAAAATACCAGAACAATGGCGACACTGTATTCTGGTTCTAGTGTCATACTTTGGTATGCTTTCGGTTAGTTATTGTTTCTTTCAGGAATCCCCCGTTCTGTTTACACAATTAAGGGAACAAAAAAAGGGGAGAAAGCAGCTCAGCCAAAAGTGTACTATAAAAATTATTTTTTCTCCGATCATATAATTCTTGTAAAATTGAAGAATGAAACAGTAAACATTATAATTCCTAATTCATTATTAAACAATTTAAAAATAAAAAGACACTAACTCCGGTGTAGCAGATCTCAAGAATCACCTTAATAATATATATTAAGGTGATTCTTAATATATATTATTAATGTATAATAGGTATAATATATTATTTAACAAAGAAGATGACATCGGTAATCTGTTTTCCCGAGCCGAGTTTACAAGCTGAGCCAAAAGCAAAGTTTATTCCACATGAGAGACGGATTTTGTTGTGTGACATCTGCTTTTTTACGCACGATATTTTTCATTAAGAAGAAGAGAATAATGTCGTTTTCCAAAAACTCCCTAAAAAAAGAAAATTAAATTTAATAATTATAAAAAAATTTTTTTATTTAAAAATAATTTCTCACAGTTATAATACAAGCTGGATAAATTATCCTAAGGCCATTAAGAAATCAATAAATATAATTCAACTTGTATGTTTAATTCCACTTTAAATACAAGCATATGTTTTTTTGATAATCCATAGTGTTTTGTTTGTGAAGGTATGTATTAAAATCATTTTATCTATATGCTTAGAAACAAAAGAAAAGATCAAGTAAAACTATATTGTTTTTTAATGTAGATTATACAAGTACAATCAAAAGCTATATTCAAATTTTGAATATAGTTTTTTGCTTCTGAGAGTATAAAAATACGTTTACTTAACAAAAAAATAATTTAATAGGAGAAGTAACGATAACATATATAAACAATTTCTTTATCAACTTTTACACAACTCATTAATGTTTAATGCGTCTAATTATATCTTTTAACTTTTAATTTGAATGAAACTTGAATAGTATTTATATCTTAAGTATATATCTACTGCAACTGTGCAAATTTAATATTTATCTTTATAATTTATTGAAGGGGATTGAACATTTAGTAGATAGTACATTACCAGTTTAAAATTTTGATATAAATTATGAAACTTTCAAGTCGTATTTGAAATATAATACTTGACAAAATAAAAAGCGGTGTTCATTAAGTAATATTAACAGTGATGTGTATTTTGAAAGATGAAGTTATGCTCTAATACTGTTTATAATTGTTTAGCATATTAAAGCATAATAGGAATGTACTTATTACGGTAAAAATTTTTTACTGCATGATGATATATTGAATTTATATAAAAATGAAGCTTGTTACGTTTATGTTTGAAACATAATGAAATTTCAATTTTTATTATACTTTAATTTTGCTTTATGTAATTTAATGTGCAGTAACCCTATTCAAAACAGCATATATGGTACTATATTGACTTCTTTTATTTGCATATTGTCTATATATGTTCAATATATGATAAATATATGGTTTCGTAAATAATATATAGTTAACCCTTAGGCGCCGGATGGGAACTATAGTTCACATCCCACGGCCACATCGTAGGCCGGATGGGAACTATAGTTCCTATGTATTCGCGCTCGTGAAATATAATGATTTGTTTACTCATATTTCATATTTCTTTACATTTTAAACTTGTGTATGTTTCTGCTATAATCATACATGATTTTTACAACATAAATTTATATTTTTAATAGTAAAAAAATTACTTTTTAACCATAAGAAAAAATTTTTTTATAAAGAAGTAATATGTAAATAAAAAATATATATCCTTAAAAGGTATCATTTTATTTAACATTAAAAAAATATTAATAATCATAAAAATTATTTTTTATAATAAATGTTTCTGATAAACATTGCTTAGCGGCAGTCAATTACTCGGAGCTAGGTGCTCGCGAGAGCCTCCGGACTACCTCATGTGGTGAGCTGGCGAGCGCCGCCGTACGCTAAGGGTTAATATAGTTTTTATGTATGGACAATAAATGATCCTTTTTACTTAGAGTAATGTTTTAGTAAATTATTCAACTTATAAGATAATCCAAATATAATACATTTTTTCAGATGTTGAATGAACGAGAAAGTCTAAATAAGATACATAGCAATGCAAATATTGTAAATGTATCTCATAAAGTTTTAAAGATTTATAAACTGTATTTGTTAGTGTTAGGTCATTGGCCTAATCAAAATAAATACATTCGATATCTATTATACGTATATCAAGTTGCAATACATATCTTTACTTTAAATGGCAGGGTAAATTTACGAAAAAAATATTCTACTTGAACTTACTTATCATCAGCTCTCAACGCACATGTTTTACAGATATTATATGTCTTAAGTATTCGACATGACATAGATGAAATATGTTCTAACAGTTTATGGTTGTTTGGTCATATATTTTTATTATGTATTTTATTGAATTGCGTCATTGAAAGAGAAGCTGTAATTTTAATTTTATAATTCAATAAGCATAAATTTACGAATTGCCAATTTTTATTATAATTTTAATATTTTAATTTTATATAAATTTCAATTTATTTATAGGTATATTTTATTCACAATGAATTACAACGTGATTACGAGAGATTTCATAAAAAAGAAGAAAGGAAAATCTTGGATTGGTATTTTTCAATTCTTGAAAAATATATTAGCATCACTACATGTAAGTTTTTTCTAATTAGATTTTATAAGTTTCATAAAATTAGTATTAATACATATTAACAACTATATAAAATATCGCCTTTCTTAATATAATATTTTGCAGTCAATATAATTTAACAACTTGTTTTTCGTTCTTGTAGTTGCACTAGAAATATTTTATATTCTAGGAATATTTTCACCGATTACTTTAGCTGTTTTATCACATGCCGAATTTAAAGATTATTATAGTCCAGAATATCAAATTATGTTAAAAACATCTTACGGAAATTTAACGAATATGATTATTATTTTCTTAATTGCACCGCATTTAGCAATATCTGTACAACTATTCAACATTATTATAATATTATCTTCAGCATTATTAATTATGGAGTGCAGTATAATCGAGTAGGAATTTTAATCTTTTACAATATCTTACAATCTTTTATAAAATTTTATATATTAAAATAAAATTTAAAAAAATATCCTTTTTCGTGAAATCATATTCGCTGATTTATGATTATGATTCGCTGATCATATTCATTGATTAATTCGAAATGGTATCAAATTTTAATTTTACGCAATCGTGTCATTTTTAAAATAAATAATTAATTTAAAACAAAGACAAACTTAAAAATATATTATAAAAAATATAGTGAATGATAAACAATTTTGCTAAGATAATAACATAATATATATATACATATAAATATAATAATAATAATAAAATAAAATTGTTAAGTTGGCATAATTATTTAGAAATAGCAGGTGTTTTAATATTATTAACATGCCCAATCCGAGATTGAGTATGACTTAGATGATTTTTCAAACAGAAAAATGTGTTTTACTATTTGAAAAAGTAAATATCAGGTGACTTAAGAAAGAAAGATTATTGTTTATATTTTTCAGGCATAAATTAAAGCTGTTACAAAATAAACAAGGTGAACAACTTAATTATAATGATAAAGAAGTAATTAACTTTTGTGCAAAGGAACATTATAATATACATAAGTAATATTTATATTTATATATAACTACAATTAATATTAAAATCTACACTGAAAACATTTTCTTTTATTTTTTTTATTTTATGGTGATTAATATATCCTACTAATATATAAATTTCAATCTATGTCTGTCTGTTTGTCTGTTTGTCGGTTTGTCTGGTTGTCTGTTTGTCTGTGTGTCTGTTACCTCATCACGGCCAAACTACTGGACCGATTTAGTTCAAATTAGGCTCAAATTACAGCTTATACTTTCCTGAATGTCATAGGCTATATAAAGTACAGATTATAGTTTTGAATTAAAAAAAAAAACATTTTTTTCC
>JABFPJ010005570.1:0-12040 GCA_022817425.1 Gryon sp. ZL-2020
AATTAATATTTAATGTTTTGATATGGTTGAATTAACCAATTGAAAAAGTTGTCCATATTTTAACCTCTGAAAATAGTAATCTTTACTGTATTTTTGTTTGTACGTATCATTTGTTTAATTGTGTGTAAAAATAAAAACGTATAAATGAAATTAATATTTATATCAAAATAAAACTAGTTTTACTTTACAGTAACAAAGAGGTCACTAATTCATTTCTTCAGTCTCTTTGAAATAAAATCGCTATACATTTCAACTGGACATCTCATTATTTAGCTTTCCTTTAAAAAGTGATCATTTTACAACAGCAAAAAGCCCTTCGCCAAAGCAAATGAATCTTGATTCCTTTTTTCGTCCCAAAGTCTCACAACGTTGATTGACGATTTGAAGTGCATCTCAAGATCATCTCGCAGGAACAAAAAAAAAGAGCCAGTCCACTGGCCAAGAGAGACTGCACATATTGGCAACTGCATTTTGCATGATGTTCCTGCGAGATGTTGTCTCGGCTGCAGCTCCGCCATGCGTATTAAAGTGCCTCAAACGCGCACTCTCGTACCAACCCGAGCGACCTCTACGGGGTGCGACCGGCTAGCCATCGTTCGTAGTCGGCGCAGTGTCTGCTGGACCCCTTAAGGCGGGTCTCTCGTAGCGTCGCGGCTCCACCGACTAAAACGTATCTCGCACGCCGCAAAAATAACGACCCATTATCCAAAAAGCTCAAATAAACAAGACAAAAAGAGGTAAAGATTTGAACGCAAAAATTGCAGAAAAGAAATAAAAGTTGCTCTCGAGAATTTTGGATTTCGAAAAGGTATTTTGAATCGAATTGAGTTTGGGGCACGGAGTGTGAACAGCGGGACCATTTTCGGGGCTTTTAAAGGGGGAGGAGGGATTTTTGAACTGGTGTCAAAGGTCGTTGCCAGTCGCGTCAGTCGTAATTGCCGAGTGCGTTGCGCAAGTGCTACACACATAGATAAGACAGATAATAGTCGTCGGGGACGATGCACGCGAGTTAAGCCGGAAGATTGACGAAGCGATGACAACATGGCACAGACTAGGTGAGTTGTGAGAGAGTCGGACGTTGTCGATCGGCACACGACAGGTGTCAAGCGTGACAGCTCAAGATTCGTGAGATGACACGAAATCATGCCTAATTCATCGTTTTCATGAGAAAAGAAGGAACAGAAGACGAGATGAGAAGTAGGCAGGGTATACTGAATGAACAAGATAGATGGATCAGTTATAACTTGGCACGGCATATTAGATTTGTCAATTGTCAACATTTGATTTTGAGTAGTGAAATGACATTGCATAAGTTTTGCGGGCAAACATTGAAATGCATTCAATTAATATTGATGGCGCGAAACGGTTGCATTAAGTCTGTTCTCTTTAAAATCCTCAAAGTTCTTGTATTTTAATATGGAAATTTTTCAACGACATCAACTAATTTATACAAACGTACACTTTAATTGTGCACTCGTGCGTGATGAAGTTAATTTACTAAATGTTAATAGTGTTTGTATATGACAATGAATTATTGTACATTTTATTTTTGTTTGCAATTAGCGTATAATTGTATAATTTAAAGTTTTCTTGTAATATGGGGAATGGTTTGATCTTTTTTTATGGGTGAAGAGGCTGTTAGTGCAAATGAATTTCTTTTTGAAAAAAAAAAAAAAAAAAAAAATGAATAATGTTTATGAGACTCAGCTGGATGACGGACAAATTGCCGGATTTTTTGAGTGGAACAAGATGAAAAATGAATATTTCATTTTGAAAAATTGAGGAGACACTTTGAATTACTTTTACGATATACAAAATTTGAGTGCAAATGCAATTTTGGATTTATGGTTTTCAGTTTTATTATTTTCTATATTGAATAAAGAGGAGTGTTTCTAAATAAAAATAAAAAGTAAATAAAAAAAAAACAGTTTCAATATGTAAAGAAAATTTTTGAAATTCTATCTTAATTTAATAACTATGACTTATGAAGTTATTTTCTTTATCTGTGTAAATATTGCATCTATATATACAGAAACAAACTGGGAAATTGGCAGCAAAAACATGCTGTAAATCATTAACGTTGTGTTTAAAGAATTGTTGCGTCAATATAACAAATTGTTGAATCTGCGAAACGTTTTATTGGTTTTCGCATTAAAGTTGCTTTTATTTTTACAAAAATGAGGTTATGTTAACAGATTTATACCGTATTTACAATATAATTAATGTTAACGTAATATTTACTTTAAGCAGCTTTTATCACTTGAAATATAAAAAATCGAAAACGGTAATAATATATGTTACTAATATAAAATAGTATTTTCTTTGTTTAGATGACATACAATGAGCAGTTGTTTAACATTATAACATACATAAAGAAAGAATGATTTTTAATTTCTACTTTAAACAAATGATACACACTTTTTTACATTATTACACTGAGGAAAAAATATGATTAAATTTGAAGTTAAAATATGCGTAAGTTTGAGTTCATAAGTTATAATGAAACAAACGAGAAGTTATTTCCAGTTCAACGATAAAATATAATCAAGTTTAAAATTAACTATAAAAGTGGTCTGCTTCATCAGAATTTTTGTAGTATTAACTATAAAAAATGATTGGAGACAAATCTTATTATAAATTATATTATAAATGTTTATGAGTGTAATTATTTTAGTAATCTAGTTTAGTTTTATTAAATATGATTTCTAATAAATGAATAAATAATTAATTCTCAATTAAGTAATAAATTGAGCAAGTTACGCAAAAATTGGAGATAAAAGGAAATTATAATAATTTTTCATATTTTAAAATAAAAAAAGGTATCTAAACTTTGAAGCAAAGTAAAAAAAGGAAGCGAGGAACAAAATCCACAAAGAAAAATTATTTATTACATATAATCCGACAGTCTCAACGTTTTTGTCCATTATTTCTTGTAACCAAAAATACGACTGTTATCGTGTTTTAACAGAATTTAGTCAAAAGTGGATTTGTATCTGAATGCAAGTGAATATGAAATGCAAAATAACTGAAATATATATAGTTCGTTAATTGTCTTTGATCATGTCATTTGATTGTGCATTTATCTTCATTAATCTTAATTTGTCTTCATTATTATAATTAAAGTATTCAAATTAAAATGATTATACTATATAATATCTAATGTAAATGCGCAGTTCACGTTTAAAAACATACTTAAATAATGTTTCTGTTTTAATTTAAAGCAGACAAAATTGATATACTTAATTTACTTAATTTTTCTAAGTTTTTATTTTAAAGCTTTATAAAACAAATACATTTTATAATAAATAAAAATGTTTTTTGTGCTTTTGCAATGTATATTAATTTAAACAGGTGAATCAATTTTTTTTTCAAATATATATATTTGATAAGCGAAAAAGAATTGTTCTAAAAGCTTGTAAATATTCGATATATGGAAATACAAAGCAGAACGACGAGTTTTTATATTAAAATGACAAATGAACAGCTAAACCTTTGCCTGAATTCAATTATAAGCAAAAAAAAGTTTTACGTAAATTAAATATATCATTTTTTAAGGTCAAAACAAATTTTCTCAAAGTAAAAATTTTTATTTAAAAAATATTTGTATTGATTCATTCGTTGTTAGAAATGTATTAAGCAATAAAATCCAATTATTTACACAAATGTTTAAAAGAAACTTAAAAATATCATAAAAATAAAAACAAAAACTTTAAATAAAAGTGTGATGAAATGGCGAAGTCGTAAAAACTAAGCATGAAAATCGCTTTCGCACAAATTTATTAGCCACTTAATAAACACACGAGTTTCATTGTATTTTTGCTATTTATTGTTCTTTCGTCATAATGCCAGCTTGAAATTTTTATTCTGAACATTCGAGCCAGTAATCTCACATACACACAAATTTTTTGTTTTATGCGAAAATACAATTTTCCAAAGATATATATTTCAGTGGTATTATACTTTGTATAAACAAAGCATTGTTATACTTCCATTTATAATGTTTTAAAAAAATAAAATTGTATACAAAATACGAAGTTTTAAGTAAAAATTTAATTAATAATGAAAACGTAAAAATATAAACTTTTAAATTAAAATGAAAACGTTTTTTTTACTTTTATTTCATTATATAACTGAAGTGCTTAATGTTTTCCGTAGCAAAATAAGACATTTTTGACACGAATAAGTGAAAATATTTCGCGCAACATATTAAAATGATGTATTCAACAACAACAAAATTTACCATAACGACAAAACGCGTCGCGATAATTATTCAGCTTTCCTATTCACTGATTTTAAGTAATACCTTGTTATCCTCAGTTATGCAAATTAAAAACTTCGCTTTAAAACCACAAACAACGCGAATGTATTTTAAACAAATTACATTGATTTTCTCATGCAACTTAGATTTAACATTTCATTTTTGTCAACATTTACAAATGTATAACTTCAATTTAACAAATTAATTAAGTGGATTTTTGAAGCCAATAACAATATGTTTTATAAGTTTAATGTTTGATTTAACAATAAAATCAAACATTAAACTTATAAAACTTTATTTTCATATAAAATTTTACTAAATTCAATTTGTTTCATTGAAAAATAATCAAACATATTTTTAATGAAATTTTAATACAATATAAAAGTTTAAATTTAAATTTTTATGTACATTTTTATTAACATTTCATATTGAATTTAAATATTGGCATATATTTATTGGCAATCAATCTTGCAACTTTTATTAAAATTAAAATGTTAATTCAGCTTCTATCGAATTGCAGATTTAGGTTTACTCAACATCATAATTTATTATTTGATTGTGGTTGTAATCTATACGTTTAAAGCTGTAGTTTTGTATTTGGTAACCAAAAGTACAACAAAAATAATTTCTCGCCGAATTGTTATTGAAGGAAAACACGATTGAGCCAAAATTCCGTTCTACATAGATTAAATGGATCCGGATGAGTTTATTTTAATTTTACTCTACAAACAAAGCCTAGTTTTCCAAATTCAACGAAACATTCGATATTAAGGCGTATTATGGTAGGACTATTGTGATGTAGCTTATCATATATTGGGTTCCAATATTTGTTTAATATTTTACACTTTATTTAAATAATATGTATTAAAAAGTGTAATACACAAATTCTTAACTAAAATATATATACATATATATATATGTACACCTTTTTATCATTTATAGTCAAAATATCATTGGTTTAACATTTATTTAAGAAACAAGACGATAGAATACTATATTTTGCACCTAGGGAGATAAAATCAGGAATTCTTTTTCTTTCTCGTCTCGTGGGTTTTCAAATGAAAATAATTTCATTTTTTTTATTTTCTATGGTGCAAACAAAACTTTTTGTCATAACGAAACTGGAAATGCGGTTTTAAAAAATGCTCCGGTTCTAAATATTGCACTTTCGGCACCGCGTAAAAAATATACTATACTGTTTCGATATATCATTGGAAATGACTTTGATTCCATATTACATACTATTTTTGTTTATAAGAATCGTCAGAACAGAAATTAATATATTAATAAATAAGTATTGATTTTGGCACGTTTCATTATACTTGAAATGTTAAATGACTTATTTTTGGTAATTCGGAAAAAGACAAAAAAATTTTTGAATTGACGTTAAAGCACTTAAATTGAAAAATATATTTTTTAAAAAGATATCCTAAGAAAAGTCGTTTTATGATACAGTCTAATATTAAAGTACGTACAAAAAAAAGAATGCACCAGTAATATGTTATTTTAATGTCTTAATTTCATAGACGCAGAAACATGCAGTAAAATTTTAAATGACATTAATTTAAATTCTGTTTTCAAATTTGGATTCTGAAAGTAAATAAATGTATATAATATTTCAAAGCGAAGTGTTATATAACAATTGTGTTTTTGCAAAAGATGATTTACGATCAACATTTTTATCTTAATTTATTATGAAGAATTAATTTGCATTCGTATAAATTATATTTAATTTGTTACAAATAAATCATGGTTGATGAATGAAACAATTTTGAAACGAAAACAAGGAAAATGTACTCATAAATAACAATGAAGTGTATTTTATCTACGAAATTGAAATAGAAGACTTGAAGATGAAAGCACTTAAATAGAAATGAATAATATAATACAAAAATGTAAGATAATTATTTGACAAAAAGAAAAATCTTTATTATATGCAATTTTAATTTAAAGAGATTAAACAAAATCCTTCCAATTGTAAACTTTCCTTTATAAACTAACAATATATTTTTCATTTAATTATCCATTGCATGTGTCGTTGCAAAATTCATCTGTAAATAAATTAGGTAAATTCAAAAGTGTAATATGCACTTTTGTATTTTCATAGTGAAACCTGTATAATTTCTCTTCTCAAAAATTACATTTATAAATGGTGGCAAAACAATATTTTAAATTAGTAATTTTACATACAAAATTCATTGAAGATACTGTATTTCGGGTCAAGTTTAATCAATTTTAGAAATAAATGAAACAGTTTATATATAAGAAAAATTTCGTTTTATCGATACAATCCTTTTTAATTAAAGACGATAATTTTCTGAGCACAAATATAGAAAGTATTTGATACATTTATTTTAATTTTATGTATTTTATATGATTATTACTTTATCAGAAATGATATTAAAATATGCATTAAAATACTTTTTTTAAGTTTCAGTTTTAAGAGTTTACCATATTTTATTACTTTACAACTAAAAATCGGTGCAACAAAATATTGAATGCAATGATTGAAATGTTGAAAGTTTGATAAAAATGTTACAATAGGAATGGTAAAAAACAATAACATTCAACGGCTGAGCAAGAGTTACGCAAAAATGCACAATACCTAAAAAAGGTTGAAGTGAACTTACAAATATATTTTAAATATTTCAAATGTTTGAAGTAATACATTCTATAAAAATAAAATTTATTTATATTGTAGAATTATAGAAAACTTAACATTTTCTGTTCTATAAAAATACAATTTGTTTATATTGTAGATATAAGTCTTAACTTTTTCTGCATCTTCTTAATCGTAGTTAACATGTTTATCTTTGGAATTTTTTCATCTTTTTTATCTTGTTAATCTTTTTTGTCTCGTTAATTTGGCGCATCTTTTATGTTTTTAATCCCTTTTATCCACTTTATCTTGTTATCAACGTCATCTCGTCAATCTGTGATCTTATATATATATTTATATTTTATTGTTTTACATGTGAAATATGAATTATGAATAGTTCTTTTATTATTGTTTAGATTATATACAAGATATTTATAATATAAAATATATTTTATAAGCTTTTTATAATTTAGTAGCTCACTACTCTCTGTATCTGATATAATTAATACAATAAAAACATGGAATAGAGATGTAAATCATAAATTAAAGACAAGATTTGTTGAAATCTTTATTAATCAAAATTGTGATCCTTCATGGTAGAAGGTAGAATTCGGTTGGTTCATTTCCTTATGATGTTTGTTGAATTGAAAAATATTATTCTAGATGTTATGACAAACTCACCCTTATATATAAAAAACTGCAAATGAGAGCGCCAAGAACTCGGCAACTTTGAACTCTCTCAAAAAATTAAAAAGACGGAACGAAAAATTACAAAAAGTTATGAAAAGTTAATTTTTTTCATACGTGCATCAAAAACGTCTTTTCTTCGCTCAAAAGTGGGACAAAAGTGGCACTTTCTCTCCCTCAGGAGGGAAAAAGCATTTTTATAACTTAAATAAACGATAGAAAGATTTTTTTATTCTAACTACTTCCCACCACTATAGTTACTTTCCATCCCTAGGGAGAGAAAGTGCCACTTTTATCCTACTTTTCGAGGAAGAAAAGACTTTTTAGCAGAGGCATATTACCGTCTAAGTCAACAAAGCCATGGCTTGGGTGCGCTAAGTGAAAGGAGGCACACATTTTTTGAAAAAGTGTTTCAAATAAAAAAAAATGCAATTACATTATTTTAGTACTTTTTAGTTACTAATGAAAAGCAAACGGAATTATAGATTTTAAAATTTCCCGCGAAAAAGGGTTAATGTCTAGAGCTGTTGAAGTTGGGAATGATTGTGTAGAAAAAAATGTAGTTATTAATATACACTAAAATGTTAAACTATAAAAAACTATAAAAAAGAAAAAAGATGAAAAAAATAGAAAAAGTATTAAAAGATAGATATACGTTATTTTCTGTCAAAATCTTCGTTTTTTTTTAATCAAATAACGAAAAATTAATGTAGGAGGGGCAAAGGTTTAGATACACTGGTGAGAAAAAATATCGTTCTTGATTTTTGCACCCGCCTTCGGCTTGTGCATCAAACCTCATACTCATCTAGAATCGGCAACTTTTCTTCCTAGTTGCGGAATAAACTATTTTGTAAATTATTAGAGAGTTCTTGTGAGTTATGGAGAGAGTTACAGAGGAGTTACAAGGAGTAACATATTGGAATGAAAATTTGGTGAAGAAGAGTTCTAATGAGTTATAACAAAGTGTGTACAATTATGTCGAGCTTCAATTGTGAGAAACGAGTATTATATTTATTTTGTATGATAATTAAAAATTTATCATAACATAATTTTCAGTATAAAATGTTTTTGTCGTAAATAATGGAGGATATCTTGAAAAAATCGACGAAATGAAAAATTAGTCAATTGTCATCTCAATTTACATTACTTTACAAAATGCAAATTAATGTATTATTGATATAAAATAAATAAGTAATTAAAATTATTGTTTCAGCATCATAAGTAGATTTATTAGATAAATACACGGAACCATAAAATTTATTACATTTTCTAATAATGTGATGTTATTGGTATAATGATATAGTACTTGTTAGTCTAGTAAAAATGGACAGAAATATTATAAAGAACAAGAGATATAATTTTCATATTTAATTATTTAATTGGTTTTATTAAGGCAAACAATATATTGATCTTTTAATCGAATAATACTTCATTATTGGACGTGTTGTAAAATTTGTTACATAATCATTTTCTATATATATTAGACTTTAGAATTAAAGCCAAGTTCATGTTTGGGTCGAAAAATTGTATCAAATACATGTAATAAAGATGCAATTTAATATAACAATAAATTGTGTTTAAATTGTGTGTAACAATTGATTGTGTTTAATTTAAAATCTACTTTCTGACGAGCAAACATTCTAATTTTACATTATACAATAAAAAGTATTTATATATGTATCTTCACATTGAGTTTTTCGTAATGCAACTGAAAAATTAATATGTTATTTTAAAAATATCAACGTTTTTATGGAAAAGCATAGCTAGCAAAACAAATAAAAAAATATATGTTCGAAAAAAACTTTCGTCGACTAAAAAATAATTTCACTAACCTTAAAGCTCTAATCGCTCAATGAATTTAGTGTGTTTTTAAGAGTAATACAAATATAAATACGTAATATTATTAGTTTCTGAACTCAAAATATACATAAAAATAAATTTAAAAAGTTGTTTGTCATTACAAAAATTATCTATGAAAATACAATTTATACAAAACCAAAATTAATTTATGTAATTAAATTTTTTTTCATTTTTATATAAAATAAATATTGCTTTTCATTAGCATGTTCGGTATAGTAGGTAGATTCCACCTACCATAACTAGTAGATCTAACCTACCAGGTTAGATTAAATAAATAATCAGATCGAACTAATGTTCGATTAAATGATCTATGGGTTATTTAGTGACATTACTAAATTGTCACTAAATAACCCAGTGGAATTTGAGTTTGACTACCTACTATGCCAAACATGCTAGATATTAATAATGTCACAGATTTATTTTTTTTTTTTTTTTATAAATTAAAATATCGATTTTATCGATTCTATGATTTATTAATTCGATTTACTTTTTTTGGATTTTCATTACACGCAGAGCAGCATTAATATAAACATTTATGTTTAAAATTGAAAATTTACTGAACTTTCAGTAATACAGGGACAGATGTAAAATTTCGCGAAAAACTGCTGAACTTTTCATTAAAAATTATTGCATTTTCACAAATGTTTCATAAATATTCAATAATATTTCATTAAAAGTTCAGTAATTTTTCGCGAAATTTCGCATCTGTCTCTGTATTACTGAAAGTTCAGTAAATTTTCAATGTTAAACATAAATGACTTTGATGATTCCATTAGGCGATTAATGATCTAATACACTTCGCACATTTAAACGTAATATTTTTAAAGAAAAAGCAATTCTGAAGCTTGTTTGCTTTACTTATCCATCGATTCATATTAATATTTTACCCAAAAATCAAAGAATATTAATAACAAGTTTGCACGTTAAGCAATTTTGAGTTTTCTTATTTTCTATATGAAATTAAATAAAAATTATAAATATTGTTTTCTTACGTAAAAAAGAAATTTACATAAAATAAATTTCATGTCATATACATGCACCATTTCAACAAATTCTAAAAAAACATATATCTCACATTGAATAAATTTGAGGAAAAAATGCTTTTCAAAAATCATGTAGCTCAAACTGCGTGTGATACAGTAGAGTTTATACATCAAAGTGGATACATGTAAATGTAGCGCGAATTTTTCAGATATGAATCTCCCATAAGCTCGATTCATGTTACATGTATGTCACGCTCAAGATAAGCACACAAAAATCATGGACAACATGACAACAAAATGAGCCACCAAAATTACTGAACCGTATATTGAATAAGTTGCTGCATTTATATCACTTACAAATTTCAATGAATTATTGTAACCAATTTAACATAAATTATATGTTCCGATTAGCTTCAATTATAACAATTATATGTTTCATATTATCTGTTATAAGTAATAGCTATTGCATATTTAAATTTCGAGTATGCTTTCCGAGTAAATGCAAAGTGTGTATTATATTGTGAATTTCATTTTAGTATTCAAAAATAATGAATAACGGTATATAATAAATGTGCATGTTGTAATGGTAATAACGAAAGGTACGTATATTGCAAGTAAAATGGGATATTTCTTTTTGAATAACAAATACAATAACAATATAATAAAATTTGAATATAATTTTGCGGTTTGATAATTATTAGCAGCATTTATAACATTGTATTTAATGTTAATATTTTCATAAAACATTTTTAAAAAATTTTAATTAAATTTATTTTAATACGTTGTTGCAAACAAGGAAAGCAAAGCAATAATATGTTATTTTTTTATTTTATAATATACTTTATTGTGTATAATATAATATTTATTTTATAATATAATGTATCTTGTATATTTCCATTTATTTACGTTATGTGCTACTGCAATCATGAAATTTAGTATTCTGTAAATAGTATAAATGAACGTCATTATAATGCCACATTCATTATAGAACGTATTGTTTGTATAATTACAAAAAGTAATTACTTTGATTTGAGAATACATGAATAATCAATCGCGAATAGAAATTATACGCAGAAGAATGAAATCTTATG
Organism: Gryon sp. ZL-2020; assembly: GCA_022817425.1. Lineage (NCBI taxonomy): Eukaryota > Metazoa > Arthropoda > Insecta > Hymenoptera > Scelionidae > Gryon > Gryon sp. ZL-2020. Next base: position 11,479 of record JABFPJ010005570.1, read on the forward strand.
GGATTAAGAGTATATAGCTTCCTTGCGTTTTATCGTATTTGATCGTCTTTGACTTTGTTCGTTTACGGGTTTGAGTTTAAAGTTGCCCACGGGTGGTCCGCTCTTATCTATCCTCTTGCGCCCCATTTGACAGAGCTCAAGAGTCCGTGTATTCACACTTTGAACTGCCATCGTTCGCCTTGCCGGAAGGCTCTTATCGTTTATATATAACCGAAAAAGCGGCGATATCATTTTGGACGGCCGGGGATTCCGCGAGCGGCGCAGAAATCAAAAGCCCCGAAAATGCCCGGCGGCGATGGGCGTTGCGCAAAAAGGCTCGATCATCCGTTATGGTCTGTCAATTATTTCGTCGTTGATGGCACACGCACGGGGTATATAGCGGTGAGCCCCGAAAGTTCCGACAAGCCAGCACTCGGTTAAATAAACGCCACCAATCAAATATTAACAAGCATCTGGTCTGACCAACGACCGATCGCCACTAGATTAACAAGCCAACCCTGACACGACTTAAAGCTTATTCCCAATTTTTTTTTTTTTTTTTTTTTTTTTTTTTTTTTTTATC
>JABFPJ010005571.1:0-12038 GCA_022817425.1 Gryon sp. ZL-2020
TTGATCTTCGTTGTGTTTGAAATTTGAAGTTGTTGATTCATCGTTAGACATACTCTTCAATCGTGCCAAAACCTCCATTTGTTATTAGTGTTATTGGGATTATTTAGTTTAATTGTTAATAATAAAGAGGATAAATACAATGTTGTTTCTCTATCAATTTTTATATGTTAATTTTTCTCCCAAATAAATATGTTTATATTAAGGTAGAACAACCGCGACGGGTCATATAATTAGGGTTGCAAGTTAAAAGTGTAAATAGTTACTCATTATTAATAAAAATATTATAAATTTTAATTCTATATTAAAATTGAATCAATTGAATTAAAATTAAAGCGTTATTTGATGATTTTTTAAATCATAAATCTATGTTATATTGCCACGAATATTAGCTTCTATGTACCTGCAAATGCTGACCTACCAAATTTTTTTTTCGTTGGATAATCAAAATATCTAAGTCAGTGTACTTTTGAATAAATTTGAGTAGGAGTCACCAGTATAAAATTTTGAAAATGATTAAGTTTTTAAAAGTTACAGTGTCATTTAGATTTTTTTCTAGTGAATATTGACTGCATTTTTTCATAAAATTGCCTGTAGATTAAAAAAAATAACAAAATTTTAAAGTTTATATCGGTAATCCTTGCTCAAATTTATCTAAAAGTACACTGATTGACATATATTTTGATTTTTTAAAGAAACAAAAATTTGGTAAGTCTGAATTCGCAGCTTCATAAAAGCTGATATTCAATGCAATATATTATAGATTTATGATTAAAAAAAATTAACAAATGACGTCTAAAATGATTCACAAACACTTCAATTTTAATGAAGAATACAAATTTATAATATTGTTATTAATGCTAAATAATTATGTACACTTTTAACTTTAATCATACGGCCCGTAGCGGATTTTCTACCTTAAAAACAATATAATTTGAGAATTTTTGGTAAAAAGTACACACGGGAAATAATAAAACTATTGAATCTACTATTTTCAACAAAGTTACTCATACCGGGTAGAATCTGCCTTGTCACTATGTAAGGTTTACATTAAAAGAAAAAGTACTACAGATTCGTTATTAGCAGTTTTGTCAACTTCGCCCTCTAAGTAAAGAAAGCAATTATAAATATTAAATTTATAGATGTATTTTAAAGGCTTACCTAAAACATATTTCATTAAATTATAATTATTTTTTATTTATCATTTAATACAAATAATTTAATTTATTGACTAAAATTTAAACAGATTATTAATTATTAATTTATATTATTTAATAAAAAGAATAATCGATAAATAATAAAAAAAGTTGAATTAAATATGAACAAAATGTAATTAATAGAAATGAATAATTATATAAATTGTTATTAAATAAAATTAATTTGATTTTATTTTTTTATTAATTTATTTTTATTTATTTTAAAAAATGTTTTCCTGATTTATACTTTTTTAAATTGCGAAATCGAACGAAGTATAGATTGCCAGTTTTCATCGATCAGTGAACAAGTGTGTACCTCAGACTGTAATGTTTACGTTTTGATTTTAAATGTATAAGTAAGAAGGTAAGAGAAAAATGGATGAGAACGTTGCATGTATTTTAGATAAGTTTGGCTTATCAGGTTTAATCAAACGTTTTAAAGGTATGTTTCTAAATAGATTGACAAAAGTCTGTCTATAACCTCAAAGTTTGTTTACTTTTGTTTTAAATCATTGTTACTGATGCTATGTTTTTATATTTTTTAACTGAAATATGTTAATAATCATTGAATATTTTAAATATTATATAAAGTAATTATTTTCATATATTCTAGATAACCATATTGATATATACGCATTCAAAATTTTGAATGACGAAAATATTAAGGAGCTACTTCCTGAAATAGGTTTGCGTTTATTGTTCAAACAACAGTATGATAAATGGATTTCCACAAACACTGTTTTTGAACAACAAAGTGTTTGAAATTGAAATAGACGAAATACCTGGCGATGATCAAGTGCATGTCGTTGGAGAACTACCTATCGTTAAAGAAGTATCTGTCGTCGAAGAAAGTCCTGTCGTCGAAGAAATAATTTTCGATTATTTACAAGTTTTTAATGCAAATGTAGGTATGATTTTTAATAACAAATAACTATTATTATATTTCTATATAAAGCAAATTATTATATTAGTAAATTAATTATTGTTATTTACATTAATGCTTTCTTACAGATAAATCATTGTTGAATCGTTTACAATTGAAAACTAAAGGAAAAGCAGTTCTCAAACTATTTGAAGAAAAAGACCAGAATGGAGGAATAAATTAGTTAATTTTATCATCGATGAGGAACTGGAATATGACCCAGAAAAAAAGTATGTACACATTATTAAACGAATATATTTAACAGTTTTGATTATTATTTTATGATGAAGAATAATGATTCAGTATTCTATGATCCATTGTAAGGGTTTATTAATTGTAAATTAACAAGAATCAATTTAGATCAATTGAAATAATGATAGATTATGAATAACTGATAATTTTTTTATCGTAATTGGCTGTTCCTATTTATAAGAACTTAGTTATTTGTGACATTACTTTACAGACTGACCAAAGATATATTTTTAAAAATTGCTAACAACATAGTTAGTTCATTCCCAAACGAGAGCATTGAAACTTATTATATTCCTTCTGCCGGTGGACTTGGAGCTTCTGGTATGCTGTATACAAAATATATTAATACCAGAAAGGAATTACGACACCTTGGACTAATTGAAGACAATAAAAAAGAAACGAAAAATAACGAAGGTAAAAGATAGTGTAGTATGTCTTATGAATCGATATTATGATATAAATTACGTTAATTTTTCATATCATTATGTTAAAAGTTTGAATTATAATATAATATACGTGATTTACATAAAAAATAATCGATTTTACTAAATTTTTTGATAATTACCTTTAAAGTTACGAACGTCAATTTAATATAAAGTTTGAAATGACCATAAATTCTTGTTTATCATCGCTTATGAAAAAATATATAAAAAAATTGTTTATCAGTTAATACTTGTATAGTATAGTTGTTTTTGTGTTTTCGACAACTCTAAATTATTTTTACATTTTTATATAATTATTTATACATTTTTTTTAGGTTCTACCAAAGAGAAAAATTGTCTATTATGGTTGAAACACAATATTGAGCCTTTAGAAGAAGTTTTAAAGAAGTGGGATGCAACATTTAATTTACGTCATTGTAATGATCGGTTAACTATATCGCAAAACTTTGCTGAAATCTGAGCACTTCAATTACCAACAGGACATTTACTGGTATACATAAATAATGTATTATTATTAATATAGTATATTGAAAAAATGTGTATTAAAATGTGTAATATGTAAATTGTATGATATAGTAACAAGTGAAATTTAATTTTAGTTGGAGCAGGATTTTACGCGACAGTACCCAACATCTGTGAACTTATTTTTTAGGGACTGGCCGAAGATCTCACAGTTTTTATTGACTATTGCAAAATCACGATCTGATAAACATATAAGTGATTTCTTAAAGAATAATGAAAATGTCATCAACAAAGGTAGCTTAAGTGTAAATTGTGACTATGATCAAATATTGACTATGATCGATAGTCAATATTTGTATTATAATGTTAATTCTTGCATTTCGTTGTAGGAGATTCAGAGATATTAGGCATGCTGCTGTTACTTCTTCTCCTGGGAACTTCAAATGTCAAATCTAAAAGTAATGGAAACTTTTGGCGGCCAAGTGTTTTAGATGTTCAGCAATCATTTGTGCTTCATATTAAAGTATATTATACATTTTATGTTAGCATAAATGTGAAAAAATAATTCAATTATTACTGATTTATTATTTACATTAATACGTATAGTAATAATACATTTTTTATACAATTTTTGCAGACAATTGACGAATTGCAACCTCATCTTGAGAAGAAGCGAGATATTCAAAGTATGGCTTGACATTCCAGCTATTATGCATCTTATGTGGACCATTAGATGACGTATATATTTGTTTCGTCCGAATCAACGACACGCATTACACTTTTGGCATAGCTGTAAAAACTGTCGACTGTTGCTTTAAGGCATTCTTCGCGTTGAATGCGTACTATCCGAAAGAATGTGCTCACGTATGGACGTTCCTTGAGAAATATATTTACAAAATTAAAACTAGTAAAAGTCGCGTCTCAAAATCCGTAACGACGCTCATTTCTGACATTGAAAGTATTTATGAGTAGTTTAATAGTTAAGATAAATGCAAAAAGATAATTAGTAAATAATTTTTATTATTGAAATAAATTATATTATTATTTATATTTCATGACTTAATTATGATTAGTTTTTTTCGTATCGTCATAATGCAAATAATGTGTTGATTGTGCAAATTTTAATATTATGTTTAGTTTTTGTAAAACAGTATTATTTTATGTATTATTTATAGTAAGATCTTAAATTATAGTATTAATTACGCAGATTATCGTTTATTAAAATGTTAGAAATGAGAAGTTAATTACCGGACATGTCAATATTTTCAATTAATGATTTTAATCAAGAGAACTTAAACGTTGTCACTGAATTACTTGTTTATCCTACGATTCCTCGAAAAACTTGCTACCAACAATATATCGTGTTATATTGAAAAAGTATATTTGCCTTTCTTAAAATGCGAGCTTCTCAAAAAACTGTCTAATGTATTAAATACCGATTCAAAAAATACAAGCTTTCAATGCTTCACTTCTGTTCTCGATGCGAATGTTAAGCCATTTAAGGATCTTAGTACTGAATGTAAAATCTTTCATCAACTTAAAAAGACTGGCAAATTCGAAATGCCTGCAGAATTTATTGTAGGGCAAACTTGTAGTACTGCTATAAAAAATGAAAGAATTATTCTACAAATAAAACCTGTAACAGCTGAATATATTTCGTTAAGGGAAACATTTTCAAATTTGTTTGGTAACGTTAATTTTTTAAACAAAACTATAAATTACATGAAAGAATTGTACAAAGATCAAAGTGTAATTAGTAACTTTATACAAGGCGAACTTTGGCTAGAGAAGAAAAAGACTTTTGGCGATAAAGTGGTTCTTCTGATCATTTTGTATTACGACGATTTTGAGCCAGGCAACGCACTTGCAGCAAAATGCATTTTGCAACGCATTACGCTAGAATCGTACAACTGTATGGATCATTAGTTCATTTTTGGACAATGCGCTTTGAGTCGAAGCATCATGGCTCCACGAAATGTATTATAAATTTGATATTGAAATGGGATTTAGTATATTATTTTAACTTGTACGTTTTAAATATAGTTCTGTTTTAAAAAGTAAAACGCTATTTGATTTTTTATATATTATTAATAATGACATTATTTTTTATTTCAAATATTATTTACGTTATAATTTTGCAATTCGTCATTATTTAAATATTTGACACTGTTATTTTTGTACTATTTTTTTTCAAAGATAATATGTAACTAAATAGTATTTTTATTATTGGATGTATATTATTGCATTAAGTTATTAACAACCAACATTATAGGATCTGTTTTTTAAAAATATTTGCTTTATTATTTGGTTCTATCATATTTTGTATTATTATTAATTATTACTTAATATTTTTACACTGTTAAATATTCTTCATTGAACAGTTTTTCGTATGTTAATTATGTATAACTAGACTTTTGTAATTCAATCTTTAAAGTTCATTTTGACAGAATTTTATAACCTATAAATTTATTCTTATTTGAATTGAATGTACAAGATTGATTTCACTTGGATTAGACATTAAGCCAATCAAGTTCACAAGGTAGATTCTACTACTTTTCTTTTACTTTGCATTACAACGTTATCCTAACTATCAAATATGTGTAATTCTTATTTATTCTTTTTACTTTATTACACATTGTTATTACAATAGCATTTTTCGTTAAATTCTATGCCGTTTTATTTCCCGTGCAGTTATTCATATTTCTATAATCTATATTTCATATGTTTATTCTATAATTATTTTTGAGAGTATACTAAAGTAACAAAGGCTTACTAGGAAAAAAAATGGTTTAGCAGCATAGTTAATTGCAATTACAAACTTTAATGTTATTGAAGAACATACAATAAATAGTATTGTAATTGTAATTTTTTCAAGAAATCTTGTAGTGTAAATATTCCGAAATTATATATGAGATATCAAATATAAACGTCACTATAAAGTATGTGAAAATACACAACATATCGAAAGAAGCCAAATTGCAATGTATGCAGTAGAATTTCATGAAATTGTATTTACGCAATGTGTTAAACTGTACGAGTAGAAAACAGTAGTTAAGTATGGGCAAATTGTATAGAAATGAACATAGGTGAACACATTTTACCCTCACATATTGCTGATATTAATATAGCTTTTTAAAATAACTTTGATTTTTCATTAAAATTTATCTTATAGAGAAATGTCTATCATTTATTAATTATAATGTTTACAAAAACATGCAAAATTATGACGTATTATCAAAAATTGTACATTTGCGTATTCCATGAAATTCCATGGAAAAAAGTCATTATAACGTGAATTATTTTTCAACTATATCGCATGCTTTGCTTCATTAGAGAAAATTTCTGACAAAGCAAAAATGTACGCTTATACTACATCTCTTCTCTTTGATATTATTATAAGACAGCGACTATGATACATCTGCTACGAAAACTTTAAATCGCAATGAAATATTCGAAAGATTCCATTCAGTACAATTAAATAAAACTTGTTTTTCTTAAAATATGCGACAAGTATTATGTTAACTCTCATATTGGAAATGATCGGATTACTTTATCATATAATGCGTTATCAGAGATATTATTTTACGACGAAAAGTGCTTATAAAATGTGTGTACATCATTTATTAAGCGAGTATTTCGTATGTTTTAAAGTATTTATATTTAAGAAAAGATTTTCTCACAAATAAATATTATGTAATTGTATTATTTTCTATTTTATTATTATGCTAAGGATTTATTAAAGATTACTTAATTAAAAATAAAAGTTACACTCTCAGAAATAATAATCTTCATATAAAATTATTGTCAGATTCAATACTTTTCATTTGTATAAATCAGAGATGGGCAAAAATAATTACCCACTTACTTATAATAAATTTTAAAAATTGGAAAAATATTATACATTTTGAAAATAATTGAAAACTTTGTTGTTATTTGGCAAGTTGTAGAGTCAAATAAACAAATAATTCTATTTATGATCTTACTTTTGCTAAGTTTGAATTTATAATTTAATTTTATTTACAAAAGTAATGGTTAATTAAAAATTCAATTACTTTTCAATTACTTTCTGAATTAAAATCCATATTTTTCACTGGTTTCACTAATAATAACTAAGGTACCTCTATTTTTAGTTGAAGACAGTCCTTTTTTATAAGAAAAATATGCAATTTTTTACTACTTGATTGTATTATTTTTAATAATTATTAAATATATGATTTAATTGAGTAATGGGCTTGCCCATTTCTGATTGTAATTTATAAAATTTAAAAACTTTAAGGTTGAAAATTCCTATTTTGCACAAATTTTGTCGTTTTTAATGTAATTTATATCAAATATTCTTAAATTTAAGATGAATCCATGTAAAAAAATATAAGTAACCATACAAAAATCCGAAAAAAATAAATGTTAATGTTTCCTCTAAAATACATTAGGAGTAATGGCAGACATAGGATCGTTCGTATAAAATATTTGTCGTTATCTCCAAAAACTAGTATGTTGTTCTTAGGGTTTCAATGTTTTTATCTATGCGCCATACATTATAGGTAACATGATAAAAAATAAAAGTGGTCGGACATTGGTCGGATTTTAATAAACATGTTAAAACGGCTAAAAATGAATGTATAATATAATATAGTGAACAAATGAAATTAGTAATACTTCAAAGGTACGAATGAACCAAATAGAAGCTTAAATAGGCTATAAGAATTCTTTTAACAGTTCGAAGGTCAAGACAGATAAAACAAACGTTAAAATATGTCTACATTGTAAAAATTAATACTTTTTCAACATTTCCAAACTTTTACATTTTGAAAAATAATTCAAAATGTCCAAAATGTCAAAATTCTTATTTTTTTAAATTTCAAGATTTTAAATATTTGAATTTTAAAAAGAATGTTTAAAATTTAAACATTTAATTCAATTTTTACAATTTTGAAAATTTTAAATATTCGATCATTTTCAAAATTTTAAAAGTTTCGAAATTGTAAAAATTAAATTTTTTAATTGTAAGAATAATCAAATATTTAAAATTATGAAATTTTGAAAAATTAATAATTTTTAAAATTTAGACATATTTTGACGAATATTTTTTATCTGTCCTCACTTTGTTACCTCTGAATTGTTAAAAAAATGCTTAACCTATTTAAGCTTCTATTCGGTTCATTTGTGCCTTTCAAGTATTACTAATACCATTATTTTCATTAATTATTAGATTATAATAATGGTCATTTTGGTCGGATCCCGGTTGGATTCCATCCAATACATACCTAGGCAACCGCAATTTTTGTAGTGAGTTAAGGGGATTTTTCAGTCAATTGTCCCGAAAATAGTGTGAGGGTTAGTGTCTTTTTAAAATAAAATTTTTTGATAATGAACAAAATAAAATAAAAGTAATCAGACGATTCTCTGATTATGGGAACATTTTATGCAAAAAGAAATTTCAATGTTCAATGCAAAATTTTTTCTCAGTACTTACACGCGTATTTTTATAAGCTACATACCACAAACAAAAAACGGGTGCAAGTACTGAAAAAAAAGTTTGTATTAAACATTGAAATTTCTTTTTGCATAAAATTTGCCCATCATCAAAGAATCGCCTGATTACTTTTATGTTATTTTGTTCATTATTAAAAAATTGTATTTTAAAAAGACACTAACATTGACACTTTTTTCGGGATAGTTTAATGAAGAATCCCCGTAATGGTGAGTTAACAGTGAATTTAAATGACAAATAAGTCACATGGGATTTACATGATATGCTCAATTTCCTACTCAGTGTGAGCTAAATGTGAGTCACTATAATTAAGTCATAGCTAACTCGCAATAGATTTACAGTGACCTCATTGTCAGTTCACATGATATTTCACAGTGAGTTCACAGTACCTTTTTTATGAACATTGAATGTCTTCATCATATTTGTTTGCGATTTATTGAAAGTATATTTTGTGTGTGTCTTATTATCATTATACACTGAGAATCATAGATCTTGACTTTTTACTCTTTTTAATAGCATTCGGAATCCATCGGCAAAAAATCATCAATTTATAATATTGTTTTTAACAGTAAAATTTGATGATTTTTTGCCGATGGATTCAGAATGCTATTAAAAACAGTAATAATTCAATTGAAAATTGTACATTTTCAGGTTTTAAGATTGTCAGTGTACTCTGGTCACAAAAAAATCGCATCATTTTTTGTTAGATACAAAAATACCAATTTTAAAATTGCTGTAACTTTCTGAAAAATCAATGAAAAATGTCACTTCTTTTTTTGAAATGAAAGTGAATTTCTTGCAACCCCCTTCTCCCACGCCCCTCCAAACCAATATAAATAAGTGAAACTATTGTTTTTGTGTTAAAAAAAGAAAATTTGGTTTATTGTGAACAGTTTGCTAAAAAGGAAACTTTTAGCAAACTATTTTTTTGTCAAAATCAAGAAGAAAAGTTTTTTTGTTAATTTTGACAAAGTTACGAGTAATTAAATAAAAGATATTTGTCGTTACTCGGCTATGAAAAACGCACTTTTCGCTCTTAAGTGGAAATCGAAAAGTTTTTCCTTCCCTCGTAATGAAATAGTATATTTTGAAAAGAATTTCCGTGCATCTCCCATGGTGTATACGATATTTTTCTTTACACTCTAAAAACAATTGTTTCGTTTTGAAACATTTTGTAGCAGCTTTTAAAAGCTTTTTAAAAGTTTAGAAGTGTTTCTAAATTTTCACCTATCTTTTTATAATGGAAAACATTGCGCATGTTTCAAAATTGAAACACTAGTTTTTACAGTGTACGGAGAAAATGTGCGTTTCTTGTTAACGTGTGACGAAAAATATGGTTCATACCATGGGAGACAAGCAGAAATCCCTTCCTCGTGCGATTACAAACCTTGCAAAGTTTACAAATTTTGTAAACTTCGCACGAGGTACCAATTTTTGTTTTTGTTTCCGTTGGTATGAAATATATACTATTATTTAATTGCTCGTAACTTTGCCAAAAATCAACGCAAAAAAAAACTTTTTTTAGCTTTTAGTTTTTCAAAATAAACCAAATTTTTTTATTTTAACACAAAAAGCAGTAGCTTTATACAGCAATTTTTGCAGAGTATTGCTAATAAAGTTGATGCATTTTTTATATTTTTATTTTCGTTTGTTTGGAGGGGCGTGGCAGGATAAAAACAAAAATTGCCTAACGGGTATCAAAAGAGGAAGAATTTATCTTCATTTAAAAAAAGCAGCGTCATTTTTCATCGATTTTTCAGAAAGTTACAGCCATTTGAAAATTGATATTTTTTTATCTAAAAAAATGATGCTCTTTTGTGACCAGTGTATAAAAATATACTTTTACGCGTATATTTATGGAAATATAGTTCTGGGCAGCAGGATTCTGATGGTAATTACAAAATTATGTTGACCGCAACATGATTTTGACACGCACGTAGCCCGCACCTGTTATAGTTGATTGAAATTATAGTTTTATTAATACTGTATAAACATACTCATTGGTTGTAAGAATATTGTTTTTATAATTGATAGCAACGAATTTTTTATTTGTAAAAAATATATATAGTTAAAATCCATGTTAACTCCAGCAAAAAATATTAAATATTAATTGCTTTTTTAATTTCTGAAATATAATAACAAATTAAATGTTGACAAACATATACATGCAGTTTAAAGATATAAAAATTATTAAATTATAATTATTTTGAATATATATGACGAATTCACATTTCTTAAATACATATTTTCAAGGATTGACGAATGATGTAACATATTCATTAAAACAAAGAAAATCGCATAATAAGAGTATACCATAGAAGAATTCGCATAGTGCTAAGAGTAGTCATTTATAGAAAAATAAAAAAAGAAATAGAAAAAGTAAAAAGATGATAGACTCGAAACGACAAGTCGCCTTTGTGGCTGTATATGATATTAAAGATTTGTATAAAATTAAAGAGTCGCATAGTCCAAAGAAAAGACGAGTTGTAGCAAAAAGCCCAAAAGTGCGTGAAAGAGTGAGATCGCGGGCGGATGAACTGGAGCTTAAGTGAGATGCAGCCCAAGGGATGGAGAAGTGGAAGCAACGCAAGAGCTCTATCGATCGTTAAGTCTGTAGACCGTCTGTCTCGCGAAACTGTTATATGTATTGAATTTTGGTTTTATAGACAGACGCTTCTAGGTAACGGATATGATTAAAGAGCGCATGGATTTCTTTGTCACATTTGTTAATTCACTCAGTTCATTGCAAGTTCTTTTATCTCTCTTAATGAATTTTTGCGTGAGAAAAGAATGAAAAGCCATTTTAATATTGTGATAAAAGATTAATTCTTTTCATATTCGTGCATAGATAATTTTATAATAGTATTACAAAGAGTATTAATTTAATTATTATTTAAAAGAAATTGTAGTTTATATTTATAACATTACGTCATAACTAAATTTTTTAAATTTAGTTTTAAAGTTATAAAAATGTGAAAATAGTTATTTTCGTATGTAAGGCGCAAAATATGCGATTTTAACGAGGTTAGTCGCGACGAAGCCGAAGGCATCTGAGGATGCCTGAGGCTTCATCGCGACTAACCTCGTTGAAATTGCATTTGCACCCATCATGCGAACATAATTTTTTGTTACAAATGCAAAAAAAGTGGTCAATTTTCAATACATCTTTCACGGGCGCAAAGTCACTTTTTTCGCCCCAGGGCGAGCAAGCGGTCGCAAAATTTATTTTTGCGCCTGCTTATTCTTTGCGCGCACTTATTCGCCCCAGGGCGATA
>JABFPJ010005572.1:0-12038 GCA_022817425.1 Gryon sp. ZL-2020
TTTAGTTTCATAGTTATCAAAAGTCAAAGTGCAAAACCCAGCGTTTTTTCGCTATTTCCACAAGGGCCCTCAATTTTGTGTGTGTCTAATTATACTGTTTTCTTACACATTTTTACTTTATATGTAAGAAATAAATTTTAATACTCATCTGAACTATTCATGAATATTTAAATCAAATAATACAATTTTTATCTGTAAATAAAGTTATGAACCCTAAAATTACGCTCCCTAACGCTACTCCTACCTTAAGATAGTAAAATGTTCAATATAAATGAAAAAACTTATTTTTTCTATTGCTGAATTTCGTTCTAAATTTTTAAGTTTAAAATATTAATCATAGTTAAGAGGATATTATCTTTTTGTGTTAATTATATTAAATTATGTGCCAATTATTAATTAAACAGAAATCTTAATTTTAAAAATAAACGGATTCAAAAACTGAGTTATTTTAACAAAATAGTTAAAATAATTAACAAAAGTTAACAAAAAAAATCTATCTTTGGTGTCGATGTTTATTAAAAACATTTGCAGTATCGAATAAAAAAAAGATTTTTTGTCCCAGTGTTTTTTCTCCTGCACCATTCCATTATATCTTACGTACTTTTTAATTATTATTTAAATTATTACTTTAAATTATTTATTTTTAATAAAAATAAACTTGCAAATATTACATTTTTATAATTAAAATTCTATTTAATTAAATATTTTATTTCATATTTGAGTAATTAATATTTTTTATAAAATAGAAAATTAAGAATACAAAAAAAAACAAGTTAAATGCAAGTTTTATATATGTAATATTATAGGGAAAATAATAAATTTTAATGTTTTGTTTACATTATATATAAATTTATTATGACAAATTTTCATTTATTGAGAAAAAACTATTTTTAAAGACGTAATTTCACTTAAAATGAAGGTTATCACGATGTATCTTACTTAGAATTTTTTTTCAACTTATCAATGTTATTGCATTTTCTCTTCTTATACTCTGTATATGACTTGCGAATTTACTATATAGCACGATTTTTGAAAACTAAATAAAAATAATAAAATTAAAAATGTGTTCATTATTAACATTTCTATAAAACAGAAATTGAAAGTGCATAAAAAAACGTTGAATTTATAATTGATTATCCAAAATACACAAAAGTAAAAACTATCAAATATATTTTTTTAATAATGAATCAATAAAAGTGCATAAAAATAATAATATGGTAATTTTTAAATTAAATTAATTTTTTCTACTCAAATATAAAATATTATATTTTCTTACGTAATTTTTAATAGTTCGATAAATTGTAAGTTTAATTTCTTAAAGTTTAAAAAGTCCTTATCAAATTGGAGCACTATTATATTTATTTTCTAATAGTAAACAAATATTTCTTTACGTAAACCTATTTTCTTTCTAAATTTAATACATTTTCTCTTTCTTTTATTTTTTGTTCGTTTTAATTAAAAATCAATTAATGAATTTATTAATTAATTAACTAAAATTAAATTGAATCAAAGAAAAAAAATTGTGCAAATAAATGTCACTTGTTCTCTCAAATTGTCCAATTCGTTTTAGCTAATTTTGCATTAAATTGCTCGGGCGACTTCTTTGTTCCATTGTAAAACAACAAAATACTTTCGCGAATGCGTGTACACACACGCGTTGGCTAAAAATAACATTAATTTACAACAACTCAAGAAGAATAAAAAAAAACGAAATAATACAATTCATTACTATTACTATTACATTACTATTATTATTATCGTTCAAGCTGCGTTCTGCATATCGCGTAAAATTGCGTTGCTCCAATTATATTTAAATCATTGCAATTTTTGATTGCGAAATAGTTTGACGTCTTTTCATGGATGTCAAGAAAACAACGTTAACGTAAACATATAAATAGGTGTAATTGTTATTGCAATCCATGTATGTGTAAGACAATGAAACCCATACTCATGACGAAAAAAAGGCAACCCAGATGCGAGTATAAAATTGTTAGATTAGAAATGACGCGGCGCTTTTGCTCATTCTTTGGACTGGGTTTTATTCCTCGACGAAGTCAGTTGAAACTATTTTTAACGTTGATCGCGCTTCGTCGCATTACGAGAGCGCACTGCATCAAGGTTAATACAGGGTCGCGAGAATGTCTTCTTTGTTTTGCTTTGGATGTGCGAAGTTACGTGTTTGAAACAATTTTGCTTGTCCAAACACTTTTGGGATGCATCGCGGAATCTTTGCCTTTGTCTACCTGTTTCAATGTTGATCCCGCACTTTCGACTTGGCCTCGCGCACCACATTGACGAAATTAACAGCGAGTTCGCTTTGACATTTCCGAGCTTGATGAATAACGAAATATATTAACACAGCTGCTTGTTGTAATAATATACACAAAATGGCTTACGTATTGAAAAAGCCTTGTCTCATGCACCTCTCAGATAGTAAACGCGAATGACTATTTTGTCCTGGGTATATATCGCGCTTTCTTGCGGGCTCTTTTCTCCTCGGGTATAAATATGTCGTGGGATTTTCCCATCCGATGTGACTATGTTTGAGTTGGACTTAATGGCGCGAGATGAAAGTTGAGGAAAACATTATATTATATTATACATGTTTCAAATAGGTTTTAACTGTTCAAATAAATGTAATTACTTGTTCAATTTTAACAACATTAGTTCATATATTTTTAGAAAATATTCTTTTTTTAGAAAAATTTGATACAATATATAAATATGAATTTATAAAACAAAATGTAAAATACTACAAAAAAATAATCTTTTACAGATATAGCACTGGCAACAACTATGTCTTTCAAAAATAATATACATAACCTTAATGTGTCAAGTTTATGAACATTTTTTTAGTAAAAAAAACACTAATAATAATTTTATACGTTTATGATTTTAATCTAAATCATATGATGACAAAATTATTTATAAAATAGTTATGTAACATATTGCAAAATATCCAAAAAATAAATTAATTTGTATAATAATTTAAATAAAAAATTTTTGTAAATTATTTTTATATAATAAAATGTAAAGTATAACACGTATTCAATAATTATTTCAATTTCATTTCTTTGTCAGATTACAGTTTAAGTTTATTCATATTAAATATCTTGCATTTAATGGCTGCCGCCAGTTCACATTACATATATTTAAGGGTGATCTTGTATGTGTGTACGCATGTGTGTAATATGTGTGTGTTGTGTGTGAGTGTCAGTGTATATGTAGCACATGCGGGCCCTAAAGTTTAATGTGTGGGATCCGAACGGTGAAAGAAAGAAAGATAGCGATACTACAAGTAAGGGGCTTCCAGAACTGTAGAATTATTGAAGTCCGCATATGCTATTATTTGAACAAAAATTCTTATATAACTAATCCATAAAATACATACATAACCAAAAAATATATATAATATCCAGAAATTAAATAATTAAAAGTTTTAATGAATTCGTTTTAAAGCTAAAACTCTAAGAAAATACACTCAACTTCCATTAAGCGCACATTCGCTAAGCGCACTTGCTCATTAAGAACACGAATTAAGAACAATTAGCAGTATAAATTCATATTTTATACTGCTAATTGTTGATGAATACTAAATTATTTTCACTTTATGCTGCAGTTATTATATAATACTAAATAAACAATTAACTTTCGAGTATTTTACGCGCATCAGAAATATATATTTGAATTGCCACGAGATGGCCGCCACGCGCATGCGCGTCAGTGCTCTTAGTGGAGTTTCCGGTCCCGATTTCGTGCTCTTAATGGAAATTGAGTGTATATGTTAATGGATTTATTAATTATTATATAAATATAGATTATTTATATATTATTATAGACATAAAAATATAAATTAAATGAATCTAGAAACTAAAAGTCAATCTTTATTAATTAAAAAATATAATTATTTAGTTTCCAAACGCGCTAATACTTTTGTTGCGAACGTCAAACATGTCGTTTCACTCTTTTTCTGTGAGATAAAATGACATAGAATACTATATCCACTGCAATCCACTTCGATGGCATGTTCGGAAACTAAGAATATTTTGTATTGAAAAAGGACGCACTTATGTGACTTGAATTGTCTATCCTTTTTTAATACAAAATATTCTTAGTTTCCGAATTCGGTAAAACTGCAGTTTACGGACGATACATATAAAAACTAACAAAACTAACAACATTGTATAAATGGGAATCGTCCGTAAACTGCAGTTTAGCCCCGAATTCGCCACGAGTTGTTGAACATGATTGGTTACCGCCATATTGTTTTGAAGTAAAATAATGAACCAACCTTGCTTTTATGAACCCTTCCCACGGTCCCATGCACAATCACATATTCACATTTCCCTCATTTCATTGTACACATCTAAATAATTCACATGTACAGTTGAGTACATTTTACTGTTGTACCTTGTACTCGAAGCTCGAACTCTACTTTGTGTTGTCGTGTAATTTCCAAAAACTGGCATCATGGGTGTACCAGCATTTTTTCGATATCTTAGTAGAAAATATCCCAGTGTAATTGTGGATTGCATTGAACAACGGGTAAATGTTTTACCAATTTTATATTGATTAGAAGAATTATTGATGATGAAAAATACTTTTTGGAGTAATTTTGTTACGTATAGGTTAAGTTTCACTATAAACACAATAATATGATTTGTACGATTATTTATCGATTTGATAAAATTTTAATAAATAAAATATAGATTTTATGTTCTTATTAACTTCGCTTAATTATAAGACAAGAACATGTTTCGAAATTTTATGAATAAATGTTTAAAATTATATGATTTTCAATGCAAATGATAATGACGTAAACATTTTAATATTCCGTTAATTTTATCAATGCTATGCAAATACTAGAATAGTTATTAAAATAAAACTTTTTTTAACTAATTATTAGTTGGAAAATTACTAATAATAATTTTATTGGTGAGAAAATATTGTCGCTAACAAGAAGTTATTAAAATATTGTAAATATGAGCAAGAAAGTTGCATTTCTTGTGAAAGTTTGATTTGTATTAATAATCGTGTGTTTATTCTACTTAAAGCCTGTAGCAGTTGATGGAGTTCCAATTCCAGTAAACGCAGCGGATCCAAATCCAAATGGAGTTGAATTTGATAATTTATATTTGGATATGAATGGAATTATTCATCCGTGCACTCATCCGGAGGATAAGTAAGTTTAAATATTACAATTCATATGTAATTATTAATAATCATTTTTTAAAATTATTAATACAAAATTAATAATAAACAGTTTTGATATTGTAAAAAAAGTGTTTATAAAAAGGTATTTTGACACCTCAGGTCCAAAAGTTCTGACTTTCGGGCCTCATTTTGGACCCGAAAGTCGGCGCTTCAGTGTAAAAAATATCGTTTGTTCCATGGCCCTAAAGTTCGATTTCAGGCCGGGCTGAAGGCAAGTTGATGGCAAGTTGAGTCAAGTTGACTGCCCGAGCTTAGCTCGGGCAGTCAACTTGCACCCCCGCCCCCGGAAATCGAATATTTTATCTTTTATACTTTGATTTATTATTTATTTATTTATACAATTAAAATGAAATAAACATTAAAAAATATACTTAACTCAAGTTTTAAGAGATAACGTAATAGAAAATTCTATATTCTATTCTAATATGAACTCAAAATACTTTCAGACCAGCACCAAAAAATGAAGATGAAATGATGGAAGCAATATTTGAGTGCATAGATCGACTATTTAGCATTGTTCGTCCAAGAAAATTATTGTATATGGCAATTGATGGTGTTGTGAGTATGATTATTTAAAACTATAACAATATATAATATATTTAAATGTATCATTTTTCCAAAAATATATGATAATAATTTAATATATCGTTTAAGGCTCCGCGAGCAAAGATGAATCAGCAACGTTCACGTAGATTTCGAGCGTCAAAAGAATCAGCCGAAAAAATATCAGAAGTCGCTCGAATACGTTCAGAACTTGCATTAAAAGGGGCTTTTTTACCACCAGAAAAACCAAAAGAAGATCATTTTGACAGTAATTGTATTACACCTGTGAGTATGCGCTTACATTTTGTATTTCAATTAATTCGAATAAATAATTTGTAATTATTTTATATGTAATTTAATTTGCAGGGTACTCCTTTTATGGCAAAACTATCCCAATGTTTACACTATTATATACATGATCGATTAAACAATGATCCAGGTTGGAAAGGTATTAAAGTAATTTTAAGTGATGCAAACGTTCCTGGCGAAGGAGAACATAAAATAATGGATTTTATTCGAAAACAAAGAGGTATATTTTATTATATAATTTTTACATAACATAATTTATATCCACTTGTTAATTAATTAAAAAAATAAGATTTCGAGTATATTTATGGACATGTTTGCATCAGAAACTAAGTAATAATTTATTTAAATAATCGTTTTTGTATAAAATGCATAAATATGATTTTATTACAAAATTAATAATAATATTTTAATTTATTACAGTTCATCCGGATTATGATCCAAATACTCAACACGTTTTGTGCGGCGCAGATGCTGATTTAATTATGTTAGGACTGGCAACTCATGAGCCTAACTTTACTATTATTCGTGAAGAATTTAAACCAAACAAACCAAGGCCTTGTGACATTTGTGGTCAAATTGGTCATGAAATGAAAGATTGCATTGGCGCCGAACCCGGAAATCATCCCACCGAAAATACATTTGGCGAAGAGTGTAAATACATTTTTGTACGATTGAATGTTTTGCGTGAGTATCTGGAGAAGGAATTGTTTATGCCGGATATGCCAAAGTACGATTTCGAACGAGCCATCGATGATTGGGTTTTTATGTGCTTCTTCGTGGGAAATGATTTTTTGCCACATTTACCGTCGTTGGAAATTCGCGAAGGTGCAATTGATCGTTTAATTGGTTTATATAAAACGGCGGTACGAAAAGCCGGTGGATTTCTGACAGACAGCGGCGATGTGAATTTGGATCGTGTACAAATGATTATGTCGGATCTTGGAAAGTTAGAGGATTCAATATTTAAGCAGCGTCAACAAACAGAGCTGAATTTCAAACAACGTATGAAGAATCGAAAAAGGTTTAATGAAGCGGCTATTAGTAATTTTAAACCAAAGTGGATTCCTACTGGACAATTTGCACCAAATGTTTGTATTTAAATAATTGATTTGTATGTGTTTCATTCAACATTTAAATAGAAATACATTTTATGGAACTTTTATTTGTACTATTTTAGCCTTTGGGTCAAGAAATCAAACCTGTGCAAAATGCAAGATACGAAGCATACCAAATGCGTATGCAAAGTTTTAGTTCAAATACTACTGACAGATCATTGGAACGTATGGATCATAAAAGAGGACTTGAACAGTTAATTGAACCAGAAGTAAGTATCCTTCAGAAATGTGGTAAAATTGATGAAAAATAAAAAAATAATTTCTATCTTCAAAAAGATCATTTAGTAAATTTTAATGTTATCTAAAATTATATAACAACTTTACAGAATTCTGATCGAAGAGGTAACAAACGTAAACATGATGAAGTTGAGAAAGAAGATGATGATGACGATGATCAGAAGCATGACGAAGTGAGATTGTGGGAAGACGGTTTTAAAGATCGATACTACGAATCCAAATTTGATGCGGCGCCTGAAGATCTTGCATTTAGAAATAACGTAGCCTTGCAATATGTTCGTGGACTATGCTGGGTACTTCGCTATTACTATCAAGGCTGCGCTTCCTGGAAATGGTATTTTCCATTTCATTATGCACCCTTTGCCAGCGACTTTGTGCATATCAGTGGTTTATCTACGCAGTTTGAAAAAGGAACACAACCTTTCAAACCACTGGAACAATTAATGGGAGTATTTCCGGCTGCAAGTAGTAAGCATGTTCCGGAACCGTTTGCCAAACTTATGAAGGATCCTGTAAGTGGTTTAAATTAATTGTATATTTTATACTTATGTATTACATTAGTTTCTTATTGTATTATTAATGCATTTTTTCAGAAATCGCCTATTATTGATTTTTATCCAGAAGATTTCAAGATAGATTTGAACGGAAAGAAATTTGCTTGGCAGGGAGTAGCATTACTTCCATTTGTTAATGAACAAAGATTGTTTAAGGCTTTAGAGCCTTTTTATGATTGTTTAACTGAAGCTGAAAGTGAGTGTCCATATCTTTTACTTATTCTGTTAAATAAATTTAATTTTCATTCATATCTTTATATTATTTAAGAATGTTATTATTTATAAAAGTATATTGTTTTATTAATGCATTTAATTAATTATTAAATATAATATTCAGAAAAATAATTCAAAAAAATAATTTTACTTTTTAGAAAAACGTAACGTACGTGGGGATGATCGACTATACATTGGTCCCGGCAACTCTAAATATGAATTTATAAAAAATTTATACGAAAACAATACTGAGGGTGAAGTGAGTATATTGATTGACGGTATGCGCGGCACAATTTTACTTTCCGACGACTGTGTTCGTATCGGTGGCACCCTGCCATCACCAATCAACACGAAACCTATTCGAAGTAACGCTGTTTTATGTGTTCGTTTTCGTGATCCTCAATATGGCAGTGACTTTGTTTTTCCTGCGAGGAGACTGAAGGGAGCAATCGAACCTCCGCGAGTACTGAAACCTCAAGACTTTGAAAAGGCAAACAATGGCAAGCAATGGAGACCGCAAATTGGCTTTGTTAAATCAACCACCAAAGCTTCGTTAGATATTGCAGGACATCGTATGTTGGAACATCACGGAGGATATCGTTCAGTACCACCGCCACAATCTTTAATGAATTCTTACAGTTCCTATAATTCAGGATATCAGTCGCGACCGGGACATAGCAGCAATCATCAACAGCATAATAATTATAATAACAAATACGGAAATAATTACAACAGTCGATCCTATGGAAATCAATCGAATCATTATGGAAATAATTATACGACTAATCAGTATCAGTCACAGCATCATCAAATGAATCCTTATATGCAAAATCGTAATAATTATCAAAGTGCCCGACAGTATTCTACGAGTAACCAAGGATACAAGCCTAATCAACAGCAGCAAAATTGGGTGAGCAGTTAATTAGTTTAAATTTGATTATACATTTTACAATTATATTTTTAATTTAACAATAATTTTCTTGTCGTTCGTTCAGTTTCAGAACCAACCGAAGCGAGGTAGAAGAAATTAAATCACGTGACATTTAGATTTGTCAATTCAATGCATTGTAATCTTAAGTTACAATTTTAATTTATGAAATTGTAGAAAATGTGAAAATGATTTTAAAATTATAAAATTGTTTTCATAACATTACAATTTAGTGATTAATTATTGTTAATCTTCATTTAATTAATTTTGCATATTGTATAATAAATGAAATATGATACAATCTGAAAAATATTTTCAATATTATGACTTAACAATTTTTGCAACATTTGTTCAAAACAACAAATAATAATATTAATTTATTTTATAAATTAGATGTATAAAATTGTTAATCATTTTTCATTTATTAAAAATATTTTCATTTTTGTCTTCATTGCATTTTGTATATACACGATCTTTTATTTAAAATAATTGTTTCATTTAATTTCAATTAAGGTGATTTATTTATTCATTCTTTCGAATAAAATATGATGAAATATAATTTAAATGAATAACTATTATTATTTGCATTATACAAAATATAAGACATTTATTTAGTACTGTACATTTTCATAAAACAAATACTCAGAATATATTGTTCTATGTAAAATACATAAGTAATCATAAATATAAAATGAATACATATTTGTACGTGTAATTTTACTTCTACAAGCATAATAAATAAATTATTAAACAATTTATAAAGTTCAATCGAAGGACTGAAAAAATAAAATCTTGTAAAAAAATTTAATCAGTATATATTTCAACACAAAATTAAACAAATTTACTTACATATAGTACAAGATTTATTTTAATATGAAACTTTGCAATTATATATTTGTTATCATAAGTAAATTAGAAGAATTATTTAATTATTATACCTAATCTCCTTATGTATTTAATTAAAGATCTTTAATAAGTACTAAACTTGTAATAAACTATTTTTAAGTACTAAAATGTTTTATTTTTTAAATATGAAAAATATTATTATTATGTATGTTTGATAAGAAATATGTTTTATGCAAAATAATTAGAATTAGATTTGTTTAATTTCCAATGTTTATGCATGATATGCTACTAAACATATTAATTAAGAAGTAAAAATATTTGCGAAAAATAAATGTATAAGTTTTGTTACAATCATACCTAATTATGATGTAAATAGTTACAATCATGTTTTACGATAAATTTCTTTTATATTATAATATTACGTATATGAATGTAAATTACGATTTATTAAAAATATTTATATCACACAATAAAAAATAAAATGGAACGTCGTTGATATTTATTTTAATAAATGAGAATTCTGCTCATTAAACTAAAAATGACTGATAAATTGGGATTAAAGTTTAACAAGAGTCAAACTTTCGTGATTGTGATGACGAGCGAGAAATAAAGTATTGGTTTCAAATTGACTTTGCGAATAGTGAAGTAAAGATTAGTTTGTGAGCAGGTCGGTGAAAGCAATTGGAGACCGGTGTTTGTTCGCGTACATCATATTTGCGAGGGGTGGGAACATGAGCAAACGAAAGCTTGGAGTTTGCTTGATGAGCGGGGTTGCGACCCCATGAACTCACCGTGCTCGTTGGCTCTTTTTCCCCCTTTCGCGTCAGTGAGTGAGTCAGTCAGTCAATCGTTTTGAATCTTTGGCGCATCCGCCAAAGTAGAATTAAAACACACGCGACTCGACAAACCAACTTTGTATTGTTTCAGCTCCCTTTCCGAGACAAATTCGAATATTGTAATCACCCTTGAATTCTCTACTTTTTCTCCTTTTTTCTCTCTTACTCGAGGGAAACCATATATATGTATATATAGACATAGAAAGCAAAATCATAAGGCCCCTTTTGGCCACTTTGAATCGCCAGTGAAGAATTAAGTGGCATTTTCTGCGCCCTCGGTGCATTTCCATGCGACGCTTCTTTATCCGAATCGTCGAGGAGCACTTCTGACCACGATCCCGGACTATTCAATTAGTCGCGCCTTGTGCTCCATAAAATGTGCTTTGAATTTTAACGTCCCTCTCGTGCTTTTCACTTGTGTCATTGCTGATTTTCCAAGCTGTGGGCTATTTTCTGCGGGACAGTTATTTAACTTACAATTCATAACGCGAGATTATTGCTTCTTCAACACACTTGGTCCAGTGATCTCGATGAGCTATTATTAGTATTGTACAATTATATCTGAAGAGTTGTAATTTTGGCATTTTATTATGTTTCGGTGCAAATTCATTCATGATGATTAATTAGAAATCAATATGTTTTATGAGAAATTGGATTATTGAATGTATAATATTTAATTGAATTCTAAAGAAACATTTTTTGAATATTAATGTAAAAAATGTCTGCGAATATCATTTTGTTAAAAAGAATTAACTTTATAGTATACATTATATAAATATTAATAATCTTATTAATAAGCAAGAATTTGAAGAAAGTTGATGACAAATGAATATAATTGTAATAAATTAAACAAATATTGATCTTACTAAAGCTTAAGTTTAGAATACAATTTGAAAATCAGTCTAGAAAAGATTTAATTTTTAAAAAATTAAGTAATTGTATTTTTAACATTGTATAATTAAATTTGCTATCTATTCATGGACCATCTTCAAGTTATAAATGGATTGAAAAAATGTATGTAAAATAGAAAATATGATGAAAGTCAAATTATAATTAGTTAAAATGGATAGTTTACAATTTTTCTTAATAGTTTAAGTTATTTTTTACAATTAAATAGTTTGTTAACATTATTTTCCGAAATTAATCATTTTTATTCTATTCTAGATTAAGAAATATTTCTTTATTTAAAAATTATTTTTATTTTTATACCCATTTATTTCAGAAATGGCTACAACTTGGTCTA
>JABFPJ010005573.1:0-12038 GCA_022817425.1 Gryon sp. ZL-2020
TTTCTATAATTCTAGTATTTTGAAAGTAAACAGATTTGTAATAATGTAAACAAAATATTTCTATGACAGCGCTGCTGTACAGTATAGTAATTTTTAATGTAATTTTATTTTGCGTGTATAATATCGTTCAATAACACTTATGTAAAGTATTTAATTTTAAAATTGATTAATTAAACAGATAATTATTTTTATTGAAATTTATCTAATGACAAAATAAGTTTCAGAAAAACATTTCTTTGTCTAATTATTATGTACACGTTTTATTCACATAGAAATATGATTTTAAATCAATTTTAAGGAAAAACTAAATAATCATTATTTTTATGTCTATTCTGTGCTTCACAAAATATGCATGTGTTTCATATTTTTTCGAACAAAAAAAAAACGTAACAGTAAAATTTATTGAAAAATTGACTGATCTTATACAAAATTGTTAAATTCAATTTGAAATTGCCTTGCTGAATCAACAAATCAACTTGTTTACATTATTGAAATAATTATTATTTATTAAATGAATGCAAATTTTCGACGAATCCGCACTGAAATAAAGATTATTTTTCAACGAAAATAAAAGATAAAAAAACGTTCATGCAATTGAATTAGTCAATGACGACAGAACTGATCATCTCGAAATAAAAAATTACAAGGACGATTTTAAAAATTAATTGTTAAATTCACTTCACGTGACTGACTTCTCTTAAAAGCATGTAATTTTTAACTCATTGTAAATTTAAGTTTTGCTTACTCTGTGTCCATTGTTATTATTATTATATAAAAAAATTAAAGTGTATTATAAAGTTATTTATACAAACTATAATATGATTGTTTATTATATTTTACTATATAAATTTGAAAAACAAAAACATATTGATGATGGATGCAGATTAAGAAAACAAACAAAAATAGTCAAATTATTATTCTGTGTACTGATTAAGACAACTGTACGGTTCAGGGGGGTGGATGATAGCTATTTACTGAAAAGGCAAGATCAAAATCAATCGAAATCCTGGAGAAACACGGTGGAGCTTCGGAGGAGGGGGAGATGTCAGCTGGTACCCAGGGCGAGATACGCGTTGGCCCATCTCATCAGGTTTGATCAAATTCTAGTGACACCTCTTGCCAGATAGCTACATTGTGCAGCACAGCGTACCTTACTCGAGGCTTGTTTTTTTTTGTCTTTGTAAAAAATTTTTTCTTTTCCTCTTTCACTTATTTGATCTGTTCGACAAGAAAAAGGAATGTTCGTTGCTCATCCCTCTTTTTAAAAACAATTTTTTATTTAACTTTGTTTTATTTAGTTAGGGGAAAATGTTAGCCTTCCGTTTAGTAAAACGACAAAAAGATTGTTTTTGAAATTCAATCTATCAACTGTGTATGATTAAGTGGGAAAAGTAAAAAACTCATTATTTGTAAGTGACGGTGAATTGTTTATGAGAGTGAAAAATTATGTCAAAAATAAAGTAAAATACAAAATGGTAAAAGATAGCATACAGAGTTGATAATTGAAAACGACTGTGCTGATATGTTTGAGTTCAAATTGATTTATATACAACTTTTTGTTAATAAAAATAAGTATTTGTTTAACATAAATGTATTCTCCTTTTTTTGGTTTTAATTATTATATCTTCATTTGATTAGTTTTTGTTGTTGTAAATCAGCTAAAAATAATTAGTAGCAACAGAATTGGGTTTAATAAGCTGCATTTATTTCATAAAAAACTATATATTTGTGTCGTTATTGTTGAATTTCAAATAAAAAAATACATTAAAAAAATTTAACATGTCATAATTAAATAGCATAATACAAACATTTTCTCAACGATTGCTGTTATACAATTAATTATATAATATATTTTTGTTTTATAGTTATAGATTATAGAAAGCAGCAATTAAAAAAATACCGTATAATTAATTGTAAAATTGTTGGGTCGAGTTTATATAATGCGAGTATTTTTTCATTAAACAGTCAAGTTTCAGCGATTACAATGTTATTGAATGTGTTTAAAAAAATATAATACAAATTACGAGACCTTTAAAATAACAATTCTTTTTAAATTAAATTTTCATTTTGCATATTAAACTTTGAAATTATGCATGAGGTGTCAAAGCATAATGTTTTATTTAAATTGTCTTATTGTATAAAGGAGACTTTATACAATTTACAATTTATAATACATTAGAAAAAAAGAACCAAACAAGTTTTTTTACATATATTTTCTGTTGCAATTTGAAAAATCTAAAATAGATTTATTTTTTTAATTGACATCAAACATCTTTCTTTGTATTTACTTTAGTTTGACGTTTTAACAAAATTTTTTTATAAATTGAAGTTGAAATTTATTTAGTCGATTTATTTAAAAACGTTTTCGCAATGATGTTTATTGTTTAACGTTTGTAGTGAAGAAATTGTATCTTTGAAATATATATCTTATAAACGTAGTTTTTCAGTAAATGTTTTAGTAAGTGAATAATAACAAAAAATGGTTGACACAACATAGATTTTATTTATAAAAATAGAAATACTTATCGAAGAAATAAATCTATATTAGATTGTCTTTTGTCGCATACAGTATCGCTGTTTATGACTGTATATAAACATTAATTTAAGTAGTATTTATGTTATAAAGCATTTTGACAAATTTCACTATCTCACTTTTATTTTTTATCGATTTGAATATACAGTTTCTATCTAAGTATAAACTTAAGATTATCTGAAAACAAATAGTGAATGAAAAGAGAAACATTTGTCCGAGTGCTTTATTTCAAAAATGACATTTAAAACCACCATGAATCATATCCTAAGTATTTGAACAGTCTACTACTTTTTGTATTTAAGATAAAATACAAACAAGTTGTAACCACAATAATTGAAAAAAAAAATAAACAAATCAAGGTGATTGCACATTTTACAAACTTCAATTCAATAAACTGTTGAATTACTTGATTGAAACTTAGGAAATGCTTTATGCATTTTTAACGATACGTTTCAATAAGGTATCTGACATTAAGATTGTTTTGATACGATTTTGCATTTACGAGTATCTTATGAATTACATATTGTAATTTGTCGAACTTGTAATTGTCCGTTGTATTCGTTGAAGTTTTGATACTAGTTTTCGATAGTGTACAAATATTTTCTACATCATACATACATCCCATATAATACATCCTTGAAAATAGTCCAACTGTATATTTTGTTGAAGTGTTATGAATAGATTTCTTATAATATCAGCGAATTTTGCATCAATGCTGCCCAGCTTGAAACAGTGGTTTTCAGTCACGGTGAAACAATGCGATCAAATAAAGTGCATGAGATTCAATAACATTCTTTTCAATATATAATATACACAACAAAAAAACATTTGATTTCCTTTTTCTTTCACAAAAAGACAATTGTCTCTTTATTTCATGTCTATCCTTTTTCAGCCACATTATTATATGTTTAACAAGAATTACTTCTTAATTTATATACTTGAATCAATATTTTTCATTTATTCGCGAACGAAATGATTTTCCTTTTCATTGACACAATTTGCTAATCAAACAAATTTGCTTTAAATACTTATTCATCATCATAATTAAATTTAAGTTCATCACATTATTAAATTTCTTGTTTTTAATCATCATTTAATTCACTTTAATAACTTGTTCGAACGAAAACAAACAAACAAAGTAAACATTTTGAATTAGCAAGTCAAAGTTGCAATTAATTTTTTTGTTTTTATTTTTTGTATTGAATATTATTTTGAAAATTAAACAAGCCGGAGTATAGGTGCATATGACTAACTCGCTATGGCAGTGGTGCTAACCGCGCGAAATGATAAATTTTGGATACAGGAATTGGTTTCTTGTCAGGCCCGATTGCCTGATTACCGGCCAGGCATTCCTCCTAGCCAGCTGCTTCCCGATCCTGAATTTGTCAAAGAACGTGAGGAATTAAGATGGATCCCAGCGATGGCATTGGATGGCGATCTTCTGATGTACCTCAGAGCAGCACGTTCTATGGCTGCCTTTGCTGGTATGTGTGATGGAGGTTCACCAGACGATGGTTGTGTGGCAGCATCCCGAGACGACACAACCATCAATGCATTGGACATACTTCATGACTCCGGATATGACCCTGGAAGAGCATTGCAAGCACTTGTCAAATGTCCTGTGCCAAAAGGCATCGATAAAAAGTGGTCTGAAGAGGAAACAGTAAGTTCATATTATATATGTAATACATCGACGCTTCTTACGTAAACATTTATATCTTAAATTTGTTTTACAAAAGTATGCATCTTTTATGTTAAAAAAAAAAAAAAAAATAGGGGATTTATCCTTTTGTAAAAAAAACTTGAGATGTAACCTTTTACGTAAGAAACGTCAATATGCAATTATTTCCACTAAATATAATTTTTTATAACAAGTGCACGTAGAGAGTTCTACAGCAGCATTGTTTTTCGTATGATTAATAATAACTTTTTGGCAGAACTATGGTCTAATGAACACGGGCCATATTATAATGATTCATTACGTAACGGTCTTTAACTTTACCCGACCGCCAAGTTTCACTTTTGGCGGTGCCAAGTTAAACTTGTTACGTGCACTTATTACAAAAAGTACTAAGGTAGATGTACCGGTTACCGTGAAATTAAGGTTCTTCGCTCACTTCCAAAAAGATTTTTAACTAATATTTTTCGACAATTTATAACATAAGTGTACAAAATCAATAAAGGAAAGTATTTATAACAACATAATGAATGTTTTAACATTAGAAACTGAACATATAATTAGAAAATAAAGAATATTTGTCCAAAGAGCTGAGTGCTCCGGTTTTCGTTAAGTTTTTTTTTGCATTGCCCCGATTATCGAGATTCTTTGAACCGGTTTTCGTTATGAACAAAATTTAATCAATCAAAGTATATAAATTCATTTTTTAAAACTAAAAATTATTAAATAAATTACCAAAAAGACAAATAAATTATATAACCTATATTCTAAATATTTTTTTTTGGTACAAAATTATTAATCTTAATTAAACATTTAAACATGCGTTTAAATTACATAAAAATATGACAGTTTTTATAATAGTAAATGATTTATAAATATATTTATAAACTATTTACTGTATAATTCTTACTGTATATATTCTTATTAATAATAATCTAGTAACTGACTGCTTTATTGTACTGTTATTATTTTTGTATATTAATTTAATAAAAACCCTGAAATATTATAAATGTTTATTAATTTATATAAAAGAATTTATATTCAACATAAAAAAGAAAACAAATCATATGAGATTAGATTTGTATCTTAAAATTTACTTGACAAAATTCTAAAAATAAACGTCGATTTTTAAACTTTTTAACTAAAAAAATAAACTGCTAATATTCAATATAATATCAAACATTAACACTTACCATGAGGAAGTAATAATAAACTTCACAACGCAATAAAACATTTAACATAATTAATATTGTCACATAAAAATTTTCCACAAATATTCACTTTTGACAGTTACGAAATCCGGTACATCGATACTTTGGTGCACCCGTTTCCGATAATTCGCATTTTAAAATAATATTATTTTATGTAAATAGCTTTTTACGCGTTGCAATATTAAAAATAGATTTATTTTAAATTACCTAGAATTTTTTTATAAATTTTAAAATCACTTCTGGTATTTTAAATCTGAAATTCTTTATGTCAATGTTTCTTAATCTAATTGCTAACAATGGCTTCTTTTTAACACAAAATAAGACCTTTGTCAACAGTTATTTTTCTCATACATTTTATACAATTTATTTCTAAACATGTATATACTCAATTTGTTTAGCAATAAATTGTTTTTCGTTTCATCTAAACAGACTTGTTAAAAATATATTTGTTTAAGAAATAATAGGTTTTTATTTTGGAAATCACGATAACCGGTACATTCACGGTAACCGGTGCATCTACCTTATACATAACTCGTGCGGTGGTTGATAATTATAACTCGAGTGATTGCCACACTCGTTGCGTAATTTATTATTAAAATTATTTTTTTTTAATAAAAAAAATTTATTATATATTTTCTTTTAAGAAACGATTCGTCAAAGGTCTTCGGCAGTTTGGTAAAAACTTCTCCCGCATTAGGAAAGACCTTTTACCTCACAAAGATACGGTAAGATTTATTTAAGTTTAAATGTGGTTAACTAATAACCGATAAATAGTTTTGAGAAGAAATCGAGTTTTCTTACGTAAAAGATAATACATCTTCTATGTTTAAACATAGGAGGTGCATCATTGTTTTGTACACAAATTTTAATTGTAACAATCAAAATCGTGCCTAGTTTATATAAATCATCTTGAACATCTATTATTAATATGTCGTATCGTTTTGATAAATAATCTATAATCGTGTGTATTTAATTTACCGTTTTTTTTTCTTTTAAATTTTTTATTTTAATTATAACCTCAGCATAATCTTTTTTGTTTATAAAAAACTATTGTCATCGCGTTTAGCTTTAACCCTTTGATGATCAAACGTCGCAAAGTGTATACAGAATTATATGTAAACAATTCCTGCGATCATCAACGAGTTAATTAATAAGCTAAGTTTTTCATCAAAATTTCTTTTAAAATCCATATTTTAACAGTACACAAACTAAACTGATCAAAATCGATTATAGAATTGAAACGTTTCATTTGTATTAATTCACGTTTATTTGTTTTGAAATAGTATAGTGCACAATGCCCAAGAAGTGTTGGGCAATGTTGAAATAGCTAGGGCAATGTCTCATAATTCAACATTGCCCTACCATTTTGGGCATTGTTAACATTGCCCGACTTGGGACATTGCTCGTAACATATACATATAATTTCATAGATCCAATAAACATAATTTGTTTAATATATATAAAAAGATTGTAATAAAAAATTATACTGAAATATAATAAAAAATGATTTGTTGTCCGTTGTTAGCCTGAACTTGTCGAGTTTTATTACTTGTGGAAGAAAACGCCAGGTGCAAACAACAATCGGCCTCATCGTCGACGTCGTCAAGCGTCATTGCGACGTATTCGTAACACGCGCAATTCCCGAGCGGGAACACCCAAAGAGGAGACCCCGGCAGCTCCAAAAGACGCGCCGCCTACGGCGAACACCAAAGAGACTACTTCGGAGGCCGAGGCTGCGCCCGTAGGCACGCCTGCGAGCAACAATCCTGGTGGTGAGGTGAGTTCCGTAACTGAGGATGACAATTCCGAGGAAGATAGTGATTCTCGTGACACAAACACAAACGGCGTGAGCGGTCACACGTCCTCCTGTCAGCACTGTTTCTCAACCACATCGAAG
This sequence comes from Gryon sp. ZL-2020, assembly GCA_022817425.1. Lineage (NCBI taxonomy): Eukaryota > Metazoa > Arthropoda > Insecta > Hymenoptera > Scelionidae > Gryon > Gryon sp. ZL-2020. The sequence continues at coordinate 7,320 of JABFPJ010005573.1, forward strand.
GATTATCAAATCGCGAGCAAAGACAAACTTTTACTCTGCGTGGAATGCCGAATACATCTGAAGAAGACGGGCGAGCTACCCCCAGCACCGCCTTATCTGTTTCGACCAGTGCCCGCTGAATCGCCGGATAGTCCTGGTAGGATGCGAACACGCAACAAAGCGAAAGAGACACCGAGACCCGCAAGGCCACGACGCACCGGTGGAAACGACACGCCAGATCAAGAGAAACAACAGACCCAGCAGCAATCTCAGCAACAGTCTCAGTCAAACGACAAGTCAAAGAAAAAGTCAACCGCAAAAGCCGAGACGCCCAAGAAGGGACAGAAGCGGGCGCAGGCGGATGATGCAGAGGAGGACAAGGAGTCGCAGAAGAGGAAACGCGGTGAGAGGCCTGACAGTCCGTCGGAATCCCTTACGACTGATAGCAATTCACTGATGGATGAGCCTGAGCGCGAGACCGAGGCTGACGTTGTCGCTGAGAACCTGGCGGTGTCGGGCTCGGCAACCGATCGCCAGCCGATTGACGAGCCCGCAAGTCCGCCGCCGGCTGCGACGCTCCCACCACCACCACCCACGCCAACGCCTAGCGTCGAGGAAAGCAGTCGGGATCGCGAGTCAACGCCAGGTCCCGCGCCGATACCGGGTTTGCCAATAACGGTGCCGGTCATTCATTCGCTCGACAAGAAGCCCGCGTTAGACGAAGTACCGGAAATTAAGCAGGAAGTTGAAGACTCCACGTCGCAGTGCACGCAATCGTCGACGTCAGTTACCACCACCACAATAACAACGACGCCTTGCCAAATTGTGAAGCTTGAGCCTCTAGTGCCTATTGAAAACGCAATGTCGCCGACGGTTGATGAACCGCAACGACCAGACTCGAACGGCAACAACACTTCGTCGTCATCGTCATCGTCGTCGTCGCAGATGCAAATTAATCCAAGTGAGCCTCAGGTTACGACGACCACGGTGGTGAGCGAGATCGGACAAACGATAGCACGCAACTTGTCGCAATCAATTGGTGGCGCACCGATTGCCGTTTCCATGGCGCAGAGTGTTACGATGCCGCAAATTACAGTGTCGAGTCAGCAAGCGTTGCCGTTGAATATGCAAAACTACGCGAACAGTGTGTCTATGACGCAAGGTTTGCCGCAGAATTTATCACAAACACCAAGTGGCGTAGTATCGTCGATGCCGCAGAATTTGTCTCAAAGTATGACGTCGGTGGTGAATTTGGCGACACAAGCGATTGCGCCAACAACCACACACACGGACAGTCTATCAAGTGGCGGCCAATTGCCACCGGGTATACAGAATTCGTCGATGAACTTGAGCATGCAACAGCAGAATTTACCATCCAACATGGGGCAAATGTCAGCATCCTCGCCGCAGCCACAACCACTTGGACTCACAGTTTTACATCAGAACAATCGCCTGTCCGAACGAATGTCCGAATCGGAGCATCAAATTAGGGACAGTCGTGAACGCGAACAGAGATCCGAACGACCGGACAATTCGGAAGCAGAACGCATGGAGCCGCCGCCTGCTTGCAATCTGTTCCAGCCAATTCAACCGATGCAATCAAGCAGTAGTATAATTATGCCGCCGGTGCAGAATGAAAAGCTTCCATCGTCGATGTATAATCTCGCAGGCACGCCGCCGTTAGAGCCGCAGAATCTCAAGATCAAGCAGGAGATCATCAGCTCCGATCCTGATCCACTGCAGAGCTTGAAAGAAGTAAAAGTGCCGGGTTACACTGGCAGCTTCCCGGGTCCGAGCTTGGACAACATTAAGAAAGACCCAGATAGTGTTAAGCCTCCGACGCCGAGCAAGCACGCGTCCTCGTCATCTAACGGCAACTCGTCACATTCGTCGCAGCAGATGCAAGTGACGCAATCACCAACGCCCACGGCGACACCCACGCCCCAACCACAACTACAACATCCACCTACGTCGATTCCCCAACCAGTGATGCATCCGTCGCAACAGCCAAGTCCACACATGGCCCATCCGTTCCATCCGCACCATCCTCTCATGCATCACACGTTATTCGCGGCCATGCATCCGTACCATCCGCACGCCTACCCAGGTTATCCGCCAGTTGGCAGCTATCCCTCGTTTGGACCGTATCCCTATGGACCAGTGCCCCATGCAATCCCACCACCGTCGCCACAGCGCAGTCAGGAAAGTACAACAATGATGACTGCTCACCACTCGAGCACAAGCTCTAGCGTGACTACTCGCGAGGAAGGCGAAAATTTGATTGCCACGCATCATCATTCCTCCAGCATGCACCAAGCCACAACCTTACACCATGACAAACTTCTCACTATCTCGTCACACAGTTCTCACAGTCACTCGTCTTCGCACAGTAGCTCTCACAATACCCAACAGCGCAAGCCGAGTCTCGTTTCCGCCACCTGCTTAACATCATCGACCAGTTCCTCAGTGCATCATCACCATCATCATCACCATCGCGCCGCGGCACCCAGCCAATCACAGCAGCAACAGCCTCTCGGTTTGCCTTCCACCGTCGAGCCCAAAGTCGAACAAGACATCGCACCAGAGGCGGAACCCGAAGAGCCACCGCCAAGTCCACGTGGTCCCTCGCCCGAACCCCGAATCGAGGACTCGGAATGTCATCGGTCGCAGTCGGCCATCTTCTTGCGTCACTGGAATCGCGGTGAGAACAACTCCTGCACCCGAACGGATCTTATGTTCAAGCCAGTGCCTGACTCGAAGCTCGCGCGCAAACGCGAGGAACGCTTGCGTAAGCAGGCCGAGCGCGAGCGTGAGGAGCGTGATCGTGCGGCAGCCGCCGCAGCGGCCGCGGCCGCGGCTGCCGCGCAGGCGCAGCAAGTGCGCAAAATGTCCACGCCAGAGAAACAACCGGCCGAGCAAACCTCCTGTAAACCACCAAGTCGTGGGCCCATGGAACCCGTGGTTTCACCTTACGACAGGTACGCGGCAACACGTCCTGCTTCCTACGCTGATACCCCCGCCCTGCGGCAGCTCTCTGAGTACGCGCGACCCCACGCGGCCTTCTCACCCGCACGACATCCTGCGCCCCCGCCCGATCCCATGTTACATTATATGTACAATCCCGCGGCACGAGAGCGACTTGAACTTGAGCATCTTGAGCGGGAAAAGCGTGAACGCGAAATTAGAGAACTTCGAGAACGAGAACTCAACGATCGACTCAAAGAAGAGCTGCTTAAAGGCAGCACCAGACCTATGCCAGCACCCGTGGATCATCAGTGGCTTGAGATCCATCGAAGGTATGCGGCTGCGGGGCTCGCGCCTGGACCCTCGGCCGCGCCACCCCAAGCGCTTCATCAATTTAGTGCATTATATGGCGCACCACCTGGACCCAGCCAGCTCGAACGGGAGCGACTCGAACGATTAGGTAATTACAACGTTGTTTTTTACTTTCTTTCATTCCTTCTTGTTGTTTTTTTTTTTTCTTTTTTGGTGTTGCGAAAGTAAATTCACCCTTTTTTTTTTGTTTTTAACTCAAATGTTTGTTTATGTCCTTCAGTTTTCTGGTTGTGTCCTCTAACTTTGTTCTGGTTAACTGGTTTCTTCTTTTTTGATGTACGATTTTCCTCTCTGATCGACCTACCGACGCTCGCGTTTGTTTTTTGCGTTTTTTCGCGTTTGTTTTTTGATTACTTTTGTATAGTTCAATAAATCTTTATTTAATTTGATTTAATTTAATTTTTCTTTTGTATTTTTTTGTTTTTTTTTGTTTTTTCTTTTAGAACAGGGAATAGTACACTACGCAACAAGGGAGATGAAATCGGGAATTCGTTTTCCCGAGCGGAGTTTACAAGCCGAGCCGAAGGCGAGGTTAACGGTTTGTAACCGCGAGGGAAACGAATTCCCGATCATCTCCCATGTTGCGTACTATATTTTTCGTTACGAGGGAGGGAAAAAAGCCATTTTCCTAAATCTCCCTAGGGAGGAAAATGGCATTTTCCCTCCCCGAGTAACGAAAAGTTCTTTTCAGTCGTGCGCAGCGGAGAAAGTTGGAACTAACAGCACTCTCGTACCGAAAGCTTCGCTTTCGATGTGTGTTTGTTCCAACTTTCGCTCCGCTGCGCAAGACTGAAAAACGTCGTATCGGCCTCGGGCGCAGTGGCGCCCTCGGACGTAATATACTATTTTATTTGGAGTTATATTCGGAGAATGACTTTCTATGTGACTTTCTTCGTTGTATTTGTAAGAAAAAAAAGATGATTGCAAGGGTTTTGCAATTTTTAAATTTTGTGCAAATTTTTTTTTTTTTTTTTTTATTTGATTTTGATTTGATTTGCAAAAATTTTTTGTAATCATTAAATAAATGATTGGGACTTTTTTGATAAATTTGACTAGAAAATACAATTTATTATATTATTAATTCATTCATAACTTTTAGTAGATGTTTTTTTAATTATATAGTGGAATCTAAATCTTAATTAATAGACCAGCTTGTCCAAATGAAAATTTAGTAAATTTCTATAACTATCTCTACCAATTGTATCTTCGATAAGTTTAGTCACATTTACAGTCAAGAAAGATACAAACACGTTATGAAGCAGATTTAAGGAGGTTGGCGTTGCCATAGTACTTTTAGAAATTAAAAAATAGTCGGGCGAGTAGCCATGAGGTTGAAGTTTGACAAGAATCAAATAAACTCATTTTTTAATTTCATTTTACTTGTATTTATTTATTTATTTTTTT
>JABFPJ010005574.1:0-12038 GCA_022817425.1 Gryon sp. ZL-2020
GAGTCGTTTGCGAAGCGTCACCAATTTCAGCATCGCTGACGAATCGCTAACGAGTCGTCATCGAGTCGTCAGCGAGTCGCATATTTTTAACTGGGATATGAAAAAAAACATATATTAATAATACATTATTCCAGAAATCATATATTAATCATATATTGCCCATTTATGAACCATATATCGATCTTATATTGCCCATATATGTAATACTTTTATTGCATTTTAATGTAATAAGTGCTAATACACTGCCAATATATGTTCCATATATGAACCATATACAAAGACAAAAAAACATCTTTTTACAATCATATATCTTTTACACATCAATATGATAAATAATCACGGAACTGAATCGTACAAAAGTTGCGAATTCGTATCGCATTGGAAACGAAAATCGCGCGTTGGCGTCTTTATGTCTGGCCGTGCTCGTTCGGTGCGACGTCGCAATGCGTTATTCGCGTAATAAAGGTATGAGAACACGCACGTGGCACACATAATTCAGTGACCGTGGGATTCGACTAGAACGCGATTAATGCCGCCCCATCAAAACAGATACACACACTTAAGTGCATCATCGATCGCATTTACTCGCTCTTTGCTTATTTTCTTTACATATATGATAACAGCTCAAACCATTTATACGTATATATAAAGAAACAGGGAAGAGACAAAATATTATCTCAAAAGAATTTTCGGATTCGGCCTCAGCCATGCAACAAGATTAATGGTATGCATCAGTTTTTTTTTTTCTTCTTCTTCTTCTGTGGATAAATTGCTTTCGGATGTTAATGGAAGCCACGAGATAGCGGCGAGATAACGTGCGCTTCAGGTGAAATTGGAACGGTAAAAATAGCGGCCCATTAACGCCGTCATTAATTCACGTCCATAGAACGTGTCAAAACGCAATTTATAGCGAGAAATAAGAGGGCGAACATGATTACTAAACAATTTCTACTTGTTGGGGTTGTTGTGTGTGTCATTTTAGACTCATCATCGTTGCTCTTGTACGGATAAATCAGAACTACGAGGGGTGGATGAAATTAGTTTTCAATTTATAGACGGGAAAAACGACCTAATGCAAAATGAACATTTTTGTTTTATCCATTTGTTTTCATTTAATATATATATATATATTTAAAAAATATTCATAGTAAAAAGTATAGTAAAAAGGTATAGTAAAAAGTATAGTAAAAAGGATTATATATTGTTCAGATATGAAACATATATATTAAAATTATATATTGTACATCGATCATATATTGACCATATATCGATCATATATGCGAATAATATATTGATCATATACCGATTATATATACGAATTATATATTGACCATATATCGATCATATATAATGTGATTCCTAGACATATGTGAAATTCCTAGTAAAAAAGATCATATATAGTCCATATACAAAAGATGTATTAACAATATTATATTATTCAAGAAATAATATGTTGATCATATATTGATGATATATTATTCATATATTTTTTACTATATATGGACTATCTATTGATCATATATCGATCATATATGGATCATATATTGACCAAGTATGGATTACTTTTGTAAAATTCAATACACTTCCGATATATGAACTATATATTAATTATGTGAAACTTCTAGTTAATGGATCATATATAGACCATATATAAAAGATGTATTAACAATATTATATTATTCATATATTATTGACCATATATGGACTATCTCTTGACCAAATATCGATTATATATGAACCATATACTGACTATATATAAATTATATAATGACCACATATGGACTGTGTTTTGTCTATATTCCGATCATATATGGACCATATATTGACCATATATCAGTCGTATATAAACCATATATCAATCATATATTGACCATATATGGAATATTTTTGCCAAGTTCTAATATATTAGTAATATATGGTCTATATATAGAAAATATTCAAATATACATGGTCCATATATGGAACACATGCAAATATATATGGTCAATAGAACATTGTATATATCATTAATAATATATTGACAATATATGAACAATATATAATTTACTGAAAATATTAACCATATATTTATCATATATTTACCATATATGGATTACTTTATAGTAAGTAAATATATTAATAATATATGGATAATATATGGATAATATATGAACTTTTTTCTTACGGATTTCTTCATTAATTAGGTCAATTAGTTTCCGGATTTTTGATAAGAAATAAAATGAAAGAAATTTTAAATGAGTGGATGTTGATTACAAGAAAATAACATTAACTTATTTATGTCTTTATGTTAAACGTCTCTCGTAGATCATAATTTGACACATTTTTTCAATATATAACTGAACAAGAACAAGGATAGAAGACAAAAATAGAGAAAATGTAAGGAAGATCTAAGTTTCTGACTGAATGAAGATCGGACTTGGCATTAGACAAAGACACACAGACAAAAGTGAAATTTCATCGATAAAAATAGTGGACCACTTAAAGTTCCATCGATTTCTGGGCTCCCCTTAGTCAAATGACATAACACTGTCAAAGTGCAATTTAAACGCTCGATAATGGAACTCATTTATTTTCACGAAAAGATGACGTTCTTCGGTGCGTTTCCGCTTTGAAAAACATAGAAATAACTTTGAACATCCCGTCTTCTGATTTATCGTGTTTTTTACGTTCGATCCATTCGGAAGTGTTTTTTTCCATTCTTCATCCAAACTTGAAACACTGAAAATTTACGAATAAACTTTTAGGAATTAAAAGAATCATTTTTTGCTTTATCAAGTTTTATAAGCAAAATATTTTAATTTTTAGTATTTATTTTGTCGGCTTAATTAAAAAAACATAAACAAAACAAAAAAGTTAGTTTAGCTTAATTTTTTACAATTCAGACAAACCAAAACAAAACAAACCAAAACAAAACAAAATAAACCTAAATAAAAAACAAATCAAAACAAAACAAATTAAAAAACAAACCAAACCAAAACAATATAAACCTAATTAAAAGACAAATCAAAACAAAACAAATCAAATTAAGAAACAAACCAAAACAAAACAAACTAAAACCGAAAAAAATACAAAACAAACCAAAATAAAAAACAAACGAAAACAAAACAATCAAAACAAAACAAACCAAAGCAAAACAAAATAAACCTAAATAAAAAACAAACCAAAACAAAACAAACACAGTTAGTCAGCGTTGTTTATTTACAATTCTAAATTGAATAATAAAAACAAATTCAATGTCAAATCATTAACACTAAAACCACATCTAAAAAGCTGAGGTCAAACTAAGTATATATTTCAAACGATTTTTCGACAACATCGTTTGAAAAGCTTTTTTGCATTATTGTGTATACACTTTGATGATCATTGAACCTTAGGTGTGAGCTGTCGTTAGATTGGCGAGTGCTCGTTTTCCCCGAGTTGGCCGGTTTATTGTGTCTGGAGTAATCTGTTTGTTGTATAAGCCGCTGACTGGCTGCTAAGTGGTTTCGTATTCCGATGGTCTCTTCGTGGCGCGTCCCAATACACGCATACAATTCAGCACACGTACTCACGTGTAAATATATAACATCAAGGGGTCTTGCAAACGTGACACATGTCGTTACACCGCGCGTTTGTCCATTGTTGTGGACCTTTTGGGTGCCAAAAGATTCCACACTTACAATATCATATACTGTTTGTGTAAGTGTTTTTTGTTGGGGGATTTACTAATAGTGCGCCACTTAACCCACACATACACACTTTCAAAATATATATTTATATATATATAAATATAACATTATATATATATATTCAACTTGGATCTTGAAAATCAACGCAGACGTTGCCAACAAGCTTTGATATTTCTTGTTAATGAAAGATTCAATTATTTCTCGAACTAATGCCAGTCTTAATGTAATTTAGGGATTATAAGGGCCTAAATAAGGCTAATAAAGGTATATATGATAAGGCTGTAATTACGATAAAAAAATTGTTTATTATACAATTTTCATTTAGTATATTGTATTTCTATTAAATAACAAATAATTACCTGGCCTAACCAGGACCTAACTAGGGCCTACTTAGGTTAATCTTTATAGCTAATTATTAGGAGAAGCCTTACATTCCTAAAAATGAAATATTTTTTTAACCTTTCTAGAGCCTTTAAATGGCCTTGCGAGTTGGACGGAAAGCCTATACAGGGCCCAAAAACAATTATTACTGCCCTAGTGATTCAAAACATATTTAGTCACTATATTATTTCTTCCATATTATCATTATATAGTTACTATATTGAGGCTACTGTATGGTCAATGTATTGATAATATGTGTACCATATATGAACCATATATAGACCATTTATTGACCATATATGTACCATATATGAACCATATATGGACCATATATGTACCATATATGAACCATATATGGACCATTTATTGACCATATAAGGACCATGTACTGACCATATATGAACCATATATAAACGATTTATTGACCATATATGTACCATATATGAACCATATATGAACCATGTATTAACCAAATATGGACATTGTATTGACCATATATAGACCATATATAAAGACAAAAAACATCTCTTTATAAACATATACATCTTTTACAATTCAATATGATGAACCATATATGGACCATGTATTGACCATATATGGATGAAGAAACATACATTAATAATATATTATTGCAGAAATTATATATTAATTATAAATTGCCATATATGGACCATATATCGAATATATATTGGCCATATATTGACCATATATGTAATAATATATTACAATATACTATATTGAGGCTAATGTATGGCCAATATATGGATATTATATGGGAACTATATGGTCAATATATGGCTTTTATATAAACATTATATGGTCAATATATGTATACAGCGGCAATATAGTGGCAATATAGTGGCAATATAATGGTATTATATAGACAAGGAAAAGTAATTCAAAATGAACTTTAAAAATGTGAAAAAATCTTTAAAAATTGAATACAAATGATCGTTTAAAGATAATGAAATTTCATCATTGTAATTTTACCGTTACCCCCCCCCCTCCTTTCCCGTATCTCATATATAATACAGTATGTGTTTGTTTATTCATGAAATAAAGTGTGCCTTATCTTGAACAAAGTCGCGACAATATTGCATAAATGATAATCAAACAGACATTCGTTATTATGTGCCCCGAAGCGTGTTCTATCTCCATAAAAGCCGACCAAATGAAAGATGCTGTGACACGCACTAATCCCTTATCCCAACTACGCAATGTTTATTATTCGGAGCATGCGCGTTTCTCATTCACGAGGGGTTGGCACTCGTGTATATCCTCGTCTCTTGACATCCACACACAGACGTCGACAAATATATGTTCATTGTTGCCCGGTGCGAAAATCAGCCGAGCAAATCGCTCGTAATGTGATTCTACTTGATTACTTGCTGTAACGATGAAATAATTCCCCCGGGGGATGACAGAAGCAAATGTGTGCGCAAGAAGCAAAGTTTTAGACAAATAATATACTGTAATAAATATTAGTTTTGACATTTATTATTTATTTTCAATTTTAATTTTTCAATGAAGTAATAGTGGATTTAGTAACTAGGGAGGAAAGTCGATTTTAAAGGATTTTAGAAATTATCGAATCGGCGATTTTTTGTTCGAAATCGGCATTTTTTGGTTGGAAAAGTGGGATAAAATTGGCACTTTTTTTCCTAGGGAGACGAAATAAATAGTTTGCATCCCTAGGGAGGAAAAGTAAACTTCCATTACGTCATTTATGGAATAAAAAATACTTTGTCCTCCGCGGACGAGAAAGTGCCTTTTTATTCCTTCTAAAAATCCTATTTTTAGAGGGAAGAAAAGTTGTGTTTTCAATCCACGTTTGAGAAAAAAAAATGATTTCAATATCTGGAAATAGCTTATTATGCTCTTCAATTTTATATAATTCAAAGAGATGGATTTCCTAAATAAAATATTGTAGTTTTCATAAAAAATGAATTCATGATTAGTTGAGTTTTAGAACACAAAAAAGACATAAAAAGAAAAAAAATCCTATGACTGATGAACTTATTAGTCCTGTCAAATAACATCATTATTTTGAGTTTACGCGTATTGTTGCAACTTTCATTTGGCTTTTACAGTCCCGAGTGATTTGGAGTGGCTTATCGGTGTCGAGTAATTTGGTTTTGACGTGGGTACGTCGACCCCGATGTCATCGCTCGTGTTCCCCCAATTCGATTTCTAGTGTCAAAGACGCTGAGTGTCATCGTGGAATATATATTTCAAGCTTATGTTAACAATTTTAGAAAAACAATTTTTTGTTCTAAAAGGGATGTCATAAGGATGTCATATGATGTCATAAGTATGTTATAAGGATGTCATAAGGATATCATAGGGATGTCATAGGATGTTATAGGAATGTCATAGGATACCATAGAGAAGTCCTAAAGATGTCTTGAAGATATTCTAAGGATGTCCTAAGGATGTTATAAGGATGTCATAGGGATGTCATAAGGATATCATCGGATGTCATAAGGATATCATCGGATATCATAAAGATGTTCTAAAGATCTCGGAATAATGTCATAAAGATATCCTAAGGATATTCTAAGGATGTCCTAAGGATGTCCTAAGGATGTCATAAGGATGTCATAGGGATGTCATAAGGATATCATCGGATGTCATAAAGATGTTCTAAAGATCTCGGAATGATGTCGTAAAGATGTCCTAAAGATATTCTAAGGATGTCCTAAGGATGTCATGGGAATGTCATAAGGATATCATCGGATGTCATAAAGATGTTCTAAAGATCTCGGAATGATGTCGTAAAGATGTCCTAAAGATATTCTAAGGATGTCCTAAGGATGTCATAGGGATGTCATAAGGATGTCATAAGGATGTCATAGGATGTCATAAAGATGTCATAAGGATTTCGTAAGTTCGGCGATTCAGCTAGTATATAAATATATAAATATAGAAAAGTTATGACGACACACGTAACATCGTATTTATGCCGTACATGTGACAATGACCCGTTCTCGTTTGTTTCACGACCACATACGACTTGTCTGCGCCGTTAGCCTCCTCGCTACTTCATTAGTTGGGAATAACAGGTTTTTGAATATCTTGTTGTCGCGATAACACGACCAAATAATGGCGTCTACGACATCCAAAATATCCACCAAATTTTGACATTTATTTCGTTCGCAGATAACACTATCTTTCTCCTGTCTTTCGGTACTTTCATTTCTAATAAAATATCGTTTCACTTATAAATGTAAAAAAGAACAAAAAAATTCAAATCTAACTTTCCTTTTAAATCGGTAAACATTTTCCAAACAAATCGCATCAATCACTTTATCTCATCCATAATTTATTCTACTTTTCCTTCCTCCAAAAGTTCATACGTTTTGATTAAACGCATTATTTCAACGACAATATAATTAAAACGAAAAATAACGAAGTTATCGAACAAAAGTCGGCATAATAGATCTGCTCATTAAGAACGCAGAAACAAAAGAAGAAGGAAATAATGACTCGGGTCTTGTTATGAGGTCTTTTCTGGGGTGTTAAATTAGGCCTTTCCCTTGAAAGCCGGCCGGTGGTGTCTTCTTTCATTAGCCTCTCCTATGCTTTTGCGAACCCTTTCGCGTTTCCGTTGTCCCTCCTCGTCGGCCGAATCGCGCAAGTCCGCAAGTCCCGAGATCGATCCTGGACGCGGTGGCAAGGCTCCTCCCACCTGTCGGCCATCTTGAAACCAGCTCTGGTACTCGCTATATCACATCACACCTCGTCGCGTCCAGGATGCGATCCTTTTTCCTATGTGCGTCCTTAAATCGTACCTCACGTCGTCCAAATTCTTCGACAAAATCCTTCAAACAACCTGCAACATTTATTTCAAGAGTCTCTCAATAAAGTATATTTCAGTTGAATGAACAAAAAACAAAGAATTGTTATCTTTACTTAACATAATATGGAAAATATATCCAAATCATCCCTACGCACTAAGAAAAATAACTTACAATAAATTACTGTTTAAACAGTAACTTGACCACAGAATTCCTATTAACACGAAAGTTCCTGTTAAAAACAGTAAAAATTTTCCTTCCATGCACAAAAATTCTTGAAAAATGCAATAAAAATTTGTGTGCAGAAAGTAAATTTTCCAGTTTTTCACAGAATTTATTCGGTTAATGAGAATTCTGTAGTTTAGTTACTGTTTAAACAGTAATTTATTATATGTTTTCTTAGTGCGGACGAAGATATATATAATATTATATGGATTGGATATTATACTTATAGCCGGTATTATATATATTTTGTCTATACATACTTTCATGCTCAAATAAATTTTTTATATATGAAATATAGATTGTTTTATATTTGGATATATTTTCTGATATATACTAGATATATATAAATATATATCTCGGATGTTATATTTATTGCCGCTGTTTATATAAAACAAATAAATATTCGCATATATCTAAAATATATATTTGTATATATTTGAAATATATATTATGGATATATATTTGCAATATCTTTAAGCAAAATATTTTAACAAAGTAATATTTGTAATTGTTTTTTCTTGGATTTGATGTTATTAGTTAAACTTATAACTTATTATAATTAATTTAGGTTATTATGTTTTTTATAAAAATCGTCGAGTCTGGAGATTGGACTCAAGTGTTTCGGTTTTGTAGTATCATATTTGAGTTATATCTTGTATATATACTTTTTCTACATTTTATTATATACTCATTTTAAGCATTTAAATTCATTGAGGATATATAATTATATATATCTAGATTTATATATTTTATATATCTTTTAAATATATATATTATAATATATATTTTACATACATATATATAAAATATATTGCCAAATATATTCTGATGATATAATTATATATATGTAGGCTTATATATTATATATATTTTATATAGTTTTCTATACCCGTAAGTAAAAATATATATTTTGAAATATATCCAAAAATCTATGTGAAATACATAAAATATATTTTCGGCAAAAAGTTATATATTCAATACATATTTACATATATTTCCAAAAGATATATGTAAAACTATATGTGTATATATTATATGTGAAAATACATGTAACATTTATATGTTACATATAAAAAAATATATTTCAAATATATGTAACATATATTTTAAGCGGCAAAAAGTTATATATTTGTAAAAATATATTTTTTCGGTATATAATATATATATATCTTTCGACGATATATATTTTATTATATATTTTCATTATATAGAAAATATATCCTGGACACATATTTGGATATATTTTTGACTGTATAGGTTTCAAAATATTAAAAAACGGACTCTATATATAAATATTAATACATATATATTATATATGTTATTCATTAAATAGATTATAATAGATTAATTTAATATAATATAATATTATATTATATTATTATATTATATTCTATATTATATAGGAAATTATAATACAATAAAACAGAATCGTAGAAATAAACGGTGAACGATAATGAAAAATATATGAAATACATATATATATGAAACATGAAATATATATATAAAATTATAATAAAATAGATTCAGTGAAAGAAACGATGAACATAATGAAAAACACAAAAAACTGCAACCACTATAACAAAATAACGCAACTTCTGAAAAAAGCAAAGCAAAAAAATAGTTGTTCTTCTCTTCTCTTCTTTTCTCAAATTAAGGAAGCTAATTAACGTTTGTTAGACCTCCCCTTAACACCATTCTCGGTAATTAACGCGGGAATCTTCTATATATATATATATATATATATATATATATATATATATATATTCACGATTCAAATCAAAAGGCCTTTAATGTACACTTACAATTTAACCATGAATTAATCACAAAAAATTACCATATACGCAATGAAAAATTGGTCGTTGTCTCCTATCAGGTATACACTTTATGTATATACATACACACGCAATGGTATATAATTTACGAGCTGAAAACAAGCGTTTTTATTTGGTAAAAAGATAAAAGTTGTATGATTATACACACTTTACTTCACGTCTTTATTTCTTACTGTTACTTTTACGTACAATATCAACTTAAAAGGCACGAAGATTAATCTCACAAAGTCATTTATCACTCATTCGATAAACTGTTGATTTTATTTCTATGAAAGATTTTCATTTTTGAATATTCAACTAAACTTAATCGTTTATTTAATTCCATTAAAAACTCATTCATCATTTATTTCGAAAATAAATTATTTTAATGAATTAAGAAATTATTTGAATAAAAAAAATTTTGGATTAAAAAAAATGTTGAATAATTTTTCGTTTTTTGTTTCAGGTTTTGAAGTACTGCGATCATCTGCACGGAAAGTGGTACTTTTCCGAAGTGCGCGCCATCTTTTCACGCCGTTATCTTTTGCAAAATGTGGCGATCGAGATCTTTCTCGCAAGTCGAAGTAAGTAGTTGAATTGGCGACTGTGAAAAATGCCCTCCGCGGCATTCAATTTCTTGCGATCGGTTCACACGAGAGACAGTTGATCTAAAAGCATACGAAGAACGACGGAATTCCGAGCTCGCCGCGAGGTGTGCGACGTTGCTTTGTTTTTACGCCATAAATATCTGTCCGCTATCGAGCTATGTCCTTTTTCTGGCATAGATTTATTTGTCTCTCGCTTTCCACAATGCACCTGCTTCATCACCTTTCAACAAGATTCATTTGACAATGCAAACATCCGCAAACTCAAAAGTATCAGTCGAGATGGGAAAAAGGCGCAAATCATTTTTTTCAATGTTACGGAAAAATTACGGTTTTTAGCGGAATTCCGATGATAAAGATGATTGAGTGGTAGATTTAATGTTGATGATCTCTTGTGGAGGAAAATATACTTTTGAAATATATGCAAAAGTATCCCTGGCAAAACGAAAAATGATCTGGATATTTTTGGGTAAAAATATATTTTTAATATATTTGTAATATATTCATAATATATATTCAAAATATATTTTTAATATATTCGTGATATATTCTTAATATATTCGTAATATATTTAAAAAATGTCCCAAACAATGCAAAAGCAAGTGTCTCATTTTGAGACATGTTTAATGATTAAGCCTTAAAAAATGTCTCAAATTTGAATAACTGAAAGAATTTTGGAAAAAAATGGAATTTAAAAAATTTGAAACAAAAGAATTTAAAAAAGATGTATTTATTTTTATATATGCGCAAAAATATAATTTTAAATGACCTTCGTAAATTTTATTCAATTTTTTTCATCGATTTTGCTCATTTTTCACTTTGATATTTCCTTAAAAAAGGAGAAATACTCGTGTTTACATATAATGTAAACAAAAACAAAAAACAAAACGCGTCATAAACATTTGTTTTTGTTGACAACATGTGTTTATAATATGAATATTCCTAAACATCTTGTTTACATATAATGTAAACAAATACAAAACAGTAAACATTCAGCCGCGTCACACTATTTTTTGTTTTGTTTACATTAGATGAACTTCAAATGTAAACAAAACCACATTTAACAGTAATTTTCATTTGTTTTTGTTGACAACTTGTGTTTATAATATCAATATTTCTATACTTCATGTTTACATATGATATAAACAAAAAAAAGTCCAAAATGACTTAGTCCAATCTGAAGTAAACAAAACAGCATCCAAAAATAATTTTCATTTGTTTTTATTGACAATCTGTGTTTACAATATCAATATTTCTAAACATCATGTTTACATATAATATAAACAAATACAAAACAAATCGTAAACATTCAGCCGCGCCACAGTTTACATTAGAAGGTCATCTAATGTAAACAAAACAGCATTCAACAGTAATTTTCATTTGTTTTTGTTGACAAAACATATTTATAACATTAATATTCCTAAAAATAACATAATAAAATCAAACCAACATAAATAAAAATGCAATCTATAAATGCATAATATTTATTAAATTTCCATCATAAGCTGACAATAAAAAAAAAAAAAAAAAAAAAAAAAAAAAAAAAAAAAA
>JABFPJ010005575.1:0-12031 GCA_022817425.1 Gryon sp. ZL-2020
CGGGGGGTTGTGAGGAAGTGGTTTGAAGTTGTTTTTCGAGGTTGTGCGTAGGTTCTCAAGAGCTTCGTAGACAATGTTCAAAATAAGGTAAAATATGGTCCAATTAAAGCCAAATATGGTCTCAATAAAGTCAAATGTGGTCACATTAAGGTCAAATATGGTCCCAATAAGGACCATGTTTGTCAAGTCTTTTTCTGTTTCAGGTGTCCTTATTAAGGCCAAATATGGTCCCAATAAGGTCAAATATTGTCTCATAAAGGCCAAATATGGTCCCAAAAAGGGCAATATTCGTCAAACTTTGTTCTATTTCATGTGTCCTTATTCAAGCCAAATATGTTCCTCTTA
Source organism: Gryon sp. ZL-2020 (assembly GCA_022817425.1). Classification (NCBI taxonomy): domain Eukaryota; kingdom Metazoa; phylum Arthropoda; class Insecta; order Hymenoptera; family Scelionidae; genus Gryon; species Gryon sp. ZL-2020. Next base: position 346 of record JABFPJ010005575.1, read on the forward strand.
AGGCAAAATGTGGTCTCAATAATGACCATATTTGTCAAGCTTTTTTCTATTTAGGGTGGCCTTATTAAAGCCAAATATGGTCACTAGAAGGTCAAATATAGCCCCAATAAGGCCAAATATAGTTCCTACAAAGCATCCTGATTATCGAATCCACCTATTACACTTATATCACGCCAGGCATTGATATGGCCTGACCGAAATTTCGTATAATGGTACTTGCAAATGTACTGCAAAACCCAATCAAGATCAAGTTTAGCCAGGTCATGGTTAACGTGGTTTATCCCACCTGGCGCTGACCAGGTAACCATGCCGTAGCCATACCTTGATTCTTGATAGTCGTTATACACGTGTTTTGTCCAAATTTGAAAATATGGATGTCCTATTAAGGCCATCTTGGTCCTTATAAGGACACCCATTTATCGAAACAAGTGTAAAAATTTCTAGAGAATATATCCCTAGGCCACATTTGATGTTGAGAAAAAACAATTTAAATTCATAGCTTCATCACTTCATAGGGAGCGGTCATAGGGAGCCCTTAGAGGATCCATACAAGTATCTTGGGTGGAACCAGGCATTTAATCAGGACTCGTATACGGTCATTGGGAGGGTGTCACAGGGTTTCGCCCGGGCGAAGCCGGGGCTTCAGCTAGTTTTAATATATTTTCTGATTTTCTCATTTACTCTAAATAATTATTATTACCATTAAAGTAAAGTAATGATTTTGATCTTATAGAAACATAACATTTTGAACATATATATACAAATTGTAAATAACAATGACAATTATTTGACATTTGACAAATGACAAATTCTGGATTTTTGTTATTTGTTTTCTTTGAAAAGTCTTACCTGCATTGATATCATTTATTTTTGTTATGTTTTGGGGGAATTTTTTGAGGGAATTCTGCGTAACTCTTACCGCTTCATTTAACAATGTAACATTGTTTTTTATGGGAATATCAGTGTTTTTTGTTATCAAGAAGTTCGTTAGATACTTCTTTTGGTAAGAGTACGCAGTTTGACGTACGAATCGCAGAGTCTACCGAACTTCTATTTACAAAAATCAGAATGTTTTGACATATAACCTCAAAATAATATTGCTTATTTATAAATATTTCTTGATATATATATGATATATTTGCACACAAATCTTGTTCATACATTTCTGATCCATACAATTACATTTTTTTCCACTTATACACGTTACTTACTTTGCTTTAAAAAATTTCAATGTTTCCTTCACTAAAAATGGTCTAATTCTTGTTTTTTCCCGATCCTCAATCAAACCAGTGTGGTTTTCGCAAAACTGACGGTAGGCGGCGTGATCATCTCTCAGGTTGACTGAAATAAATTGTGGTTTTCCCCATGTAGAATTTTCTGTGACTTGCCGATTGTAACGAATGGGCAATGCGTGTAACGTTTATAACAGCCAACCGTCGGCAGTCAGTGCTGGCCCAGCACTTGTTTTACAATTGAATAAGTACTGAATCTACAGTAATTTTAACAGTTGCCAAATTATAAAATCGTACATTAAGCAACTGTTGGCACAGTAATGGCAAAGTATTGGCAAAGTACTGGCATTTTACATTATTTGAATGACTAATTTAATATTTATTTTAATAATTCAAATTTTTATTTTTAATTATATATATATATAAATTTATAAATATAAAAATATATAAATTTAATAATTCAAAGTTATACGTGGTTATAATTTTTAAATACAAACACACTAATGGCAAAGTGTCAATACTATTAATATAATATTGAATTTATTTTCTCTATCAGTTCTTAATAAACTAAATCTAAAAGTTTTTTAAGGTGAAATATTATTTGTTGAAAAGTTATTTATTATGTATGAAATTATACTGCAAAAATATTTATTAAACTTAAAAAAGTCGCAAAATGAAATTAGTTAGTTTTAAATATATTTTATTAAAATTACTATAAATGATACAAATATCAGTGTTAATATATGATAACAGTGTTAGCTGTATGTTTATAAGACATAACATTCAGAAATAAGGAATTAATTATGACACAAGAATATGGAAATATATATTCTGCAAAAATGGAATTATATAAAACATTAATATATAATTAACAATGTTCTTTAAAAAATATAAAATATCGCAAATAAGTACATTAATATAATCAAATTTTTTATGCAAAAAAATTATAATTATTATGATCACTATTTTCATACAAAATGCATCATTGTAGTTAGTACAGAAATTAGTGCAGTAAAGTCATAGCAATATAATGTGTTTCTAACTCAATAAATACACATTCTTGTACTATATCTGTAAGAACATGTTCTTCTAAATCATTTGAAATTAATTTAATCATCATAATACCTATTTCTTTGAAAGATAAAGGATAGCTGAAAAAATCTTTATCGATAACTACGTACTTATATCCTTTAACTACGATATCACCTTCATGTGTATTATTAATCTTTCGGACAAACATTTTTGTAATTTTCAAAATCTCACCATTGGTCATTTTTATGACATTATCAGGATGCTTGCACGTGATTGTAAAATCTTGAAATACGATTTTAGAAAATACAACTTCATTAGCATTATCTTCTTTAATAGTACATAAAGGTTTAGCGACTTTTTTGCTGACCTTGTGTACTAAAGGATATCGATGATGGACAATTTCTGCTGATTCTTTTTTCAACTCAGACAGTCGTTTTGAGATCTAAGCAAGTGGTTTTGTTGTCGTTTTAACTAACTTCTTTAAAAAGCCAATACAGTTTTCAAATGCAAATGCGGAAAATTGAGGCAAAGGTCCATTCATTGTCACAACATCATCTGCGATATGAATCAGATTATGCACATTGATAGAAACAGAATCTTCACCATATTTCAATGGCATTACAGATACAAATTTCCCCAAGAGGTTTTTACAATATTCCGCATGATCTATAGCTAACTCTTTAGACATTAAAATTCTGCAAGACGCAAACAAATACATTAAATGTTTGAACAAATCTAAAGGTAAAAGTGATTTAAAATAAAGTCCAAAACAATATAACAATATAGTTCTATACTGCGTTGTCTTCCAATTTACAGTATCGCTCAAATCAAGTCTTTCTTTGAAATTCCATTGGAACATTCTTAGAAAAATCATTAAGTTTTTCTTGTAATATATCTAGTTGTTCATTATCTAATTTTTCGTTACACAATTTGTCTAGTATAAATGCAGAAACGCCGGAACCTAATAGATGCATTGAATCTAGCAATACGTTCTTTACAACATCAAAACCGACTATATTAAGTAAAGGTGAAGTTTCATTAGAAACATGATGTTCGGGTTGTGATCAATTTTTGAATGAATCTAAATTACTTTCTTCACACACGCAATCAACGAAAATTCTTTTTCTTGACATTTTCCTTTGCCCTTCAGTTCTTCTAATAACATTAACGGTTTCACCTTTGACAGTGCATCTTTCGCAACAATAATACCCCGTATGTCCCTTGCATTTCTTAATAAATGCTCTGGCTGACGTATCGCATGAAAAAGCTTTAATTTCGAAATTGTAATGAACATTTTCAATAGTAATAGCATTATTAGTTAACATATTGGATTCCTCCACAAAATCAGCCAAATATTCTGTTACAGACAATGGCTTCGAATGACCGTAATAGGCTCCAATTAAAAAAGGTTTCGTATGATAGTTGTTATGATACATTATACCTAAAATGGGCCACATATGATTTGCTGACTTATTATAAATATTTGCACCGTCAATGTTAATTACTAAAGATATTTCCGGTTCCACATAAATCGCTGGATCTATTATGAATTTTAAACATGACTGAATGCCAAAATAAATATATTGACCACAAGTACTATCAAGACCTAGCATAACGCGTATATCCGTCTTTTCCTTACTTGTTTGCAAGAAAGTTTTCGCTGACTTTGGAAGCGTTAAATAATTTTCGCTTCGTAAAACCAACAACATGTCATCAACAAAACTATACGTTATTGTTCCGATATGCCTGTGAATTAAAGATCTGAGATTTGATTCGATGTTACCCTCAATCAAATCTCTTTTGATCGTAATGTCTATTACGAATGGAGTGTCACTGTTAACTGAATTTTCATGACTGGAGGAAAAAGGTGAATCAGTTTGTTCATCGGTGATATATGAATCGGACTCTGCTTCTGCACTTCTTAAAGGCGAAGACCTTGAAATCTCCATTTCATCATCGTGATTTATGGATGATCGATTAGGATCATCGTATTTTAAAGATGTTTCCATCTCACTAACAGCAAAAGGCGAATTATCAGCATGTTGTTCGTTAATATCCAACGCATAATTGATCATATTATTGTCATCTAAAAACATGTAAATTAAATGAACGACTGAATTATTCAAAGCAGTATATTAATAACTTATATATTTTGAATTTGAACTTATAAAATAACAATTAAATTATTTAATTAATTATTATTTTATTTCATATTTTTGTAATAATTTTTAATAAAAAAGACCATAAAATCGAATCGATTGAATAAATTGTATCCATTGATAAGTTAAAATATTTACTCCATTACTTATACTGAATAAGAAAAATATTATGATTTGTACAAATTTTAAAAGTGAAAATGTTATGATTCTGCATGTTATAGAGTTAAGTTATCAAATAATTTTATTTATAATCATATTTTTGTGAAATTGGTACATATAATTTAATTTTATATAAATAAGTAAAAGAAAAAGTTAATTTATTTACTTTCCAATTGGATTCTGATTTACAATTAAAATTGTTCATTAATTTTGACTACACTGTTCAATTCCATTAATAAGATTTCTTTTTGTAACATAAATTTAGAAATTTTAACTTTACCAACTTAGTAACACTATAAATATTTATTATAAATGTAATTTAAATGAGTATTGATCTCGCCCATCTCTGATTGTATGAGTAAATTTATATTCACTTATAATGAGGAAATAGTGATTAATTGGATTGATTATGTTTAAATCATGTATATACTATACGGCAATAGAAAAATCAAAATTGAAAATATAATATTCTAGATTTAATTTTGTCATTATTGCGTTGAAATAAATATTCATTAAAATACCGTCAATCACAAGTGGTTCATTTGAATCGTCACTAGAACTCTGATTCCTTTCAATTTTATTCAAAAAGCGGTATTTACGCATGCGCTCGGATCCAGCCATTTTACATAGTTGATAAAAATCTAAAACAATTTATATTAAATTAATATACGGAAATGAATATATAATAATTTAAAATCATCGATATAAAATTATTTTAAATTATTTTATTATTATATGTTTAATGTTAATAGTAATGTTAATACTTTAATCTCGTTATCGAATTGTAAACATTTTTATGAACTAATTTACGTGTTTCCTATAGTATTATGTATATATTCACCTTTTAACACTAATACTGTTTTCAGAACCAAATGGCTGAATGTGTAATATAAATTTTCAAAGTTGCTTTCCTTGATGAAAATATACTGACTATTCAAATCGTATGTCAGTTAGAATAATTTCGGAAAACTATAAATAAATATAACCAAACACGTGTAAACTTCATCACTTCTGTATGACATCAGTTACCAACACGCATTAGAATAAATTGTCAATCATACCAATGACAAATCACTATATGTAAATCATCATTTGAAAACATCTTTTGATTTGATTATTATTTTGGTTTACTGAAATTGTAAACCTAACGTAATAATGTAATTCTTTAGTTCCTTGTTATCATTAAAATTTTCAAAACATATATCAAGCATAAACGACAACACAGGCAATTAGACTGTTTTATAATTTTGCGCCAAATTTTAATGGTGCTCAGTAACGCGAGCATGTGAACGAGCCTTAACGACTTTTCGAAACTCAAACGAAGCTGAGATCGTGCGTGTATCGACTGGACTAAAGCGCAGAAATATTTGACTGGTTGATGCAAAGTGTTTTAGGTGCGTTGCAAAATTTAACATGGATTCTTGTGAAAAGTAAGTCAAATAACTAAATATTATAGTCTAAGAACAACAAAAAAGTGTAAAAAGTGCATTATTATATATGTTTAATAATGAAATGTACGTAGTACTTTAATCTCTGTTTTTGCTTTGTTTACATTTGATTGTTTTGATTTCTTCTTTTATGTATAATGAGTATTTTTAAGAAGTTCAATGTAATACTTTGTTAGCTATTATTTAACTGTTCTTATATTAGTATTTTACATTATTGTTAATTTTAATAATATTATATTGTTAAATAAAATCAGATAACAAATTTGTAATACAACAACAAGAATGAATTTTTTAATTAAAACTTGATGACAATTTGTCGTTTATAGTATCTAATAGTTATATGTATTCAACATATCCTTAATTTACTATATATTTATATTTTAAATCTATGTTACGTTATTTATATTTTAAGGCTTCGTGACGACACAACTAATGTTTTGGTTAATTTTGGTACCGGAAATGATGAAAAATATGAAGTAGAGTTAGTACCAGCATCTTAGGTGAATTATGATTTAACCAACAAAGCATGGAAATGTTTTTATCCACCCTTGTCCCAATATTCAAAAATTCCTAATTGGACTAGTCAATCGAAACTGCCAGAAAAGAATTGGAAATCTTATGAAATTTCATTAATCACTCAAGCGCGTAAGACAATTTTTGCCTTTATTTGAAAATTCTTGTTTTTTAATCTATAACTTTTATTATTAAATTTTTAGTATTATTATTGAATATTTATTATTATCATTAAATTTTTATTATTCAAATTAGTATGAAATATCTCACATTATGTTTTGTTTTTAATTAATAAATTTAATATTAAAGATTGTTTATATGCAATATATAGTTAAAAACTAATTTTGTCTTTATTTATTTATCACAAAAATTATTTGATGAATTTTGCTTTTATATATATATTTTTTTAATTATATTTATGTAGGAAGTTTAGAACAAGGACAGAGAAGATTACAAAGATCATTCACACTAAGAAACGTCGATTCGACAACAGCACAAGAATCATCAGATGATGCAAAAAGGGCGCGAAAGCGGAATAACGTTGATTTAAATTTGAATAATATACCAGCATTTGTTAAAAAAGTTTCTCAACAGGAAAATCAAAGTAATATTATCGGTAATTAAATAAATAATAAATAACATGAAATAATGTTTATTGTTTGCAACATTGTAATCTAAATTATAATATTCTACTTTAGATTTGGATGTAAAAAATAAATCTGAACCACCTATCAAAAAAACAGAAAATAAATCATTTTATTTCCAATTATATAATAGGTAAAACATTTTTTTCCATATATATATATTCAAAATTTGTTGATATTTTTTTAACTTTCAAATACTTAATTTCATATGAATATTTATATTTTAAAAGATCCCCATTCTAAGTCCGTTCATAATCAAAAATTCGAGACTAGTCAACCAAAAAAATCTTAAAATTATGGAGGAGAAAAATTCTCTACACTCAATAGTTCAAATGGTACAACATTTTATTTTTTCTTTTATATTCATATCCTTAATTGAAAATCTGAGATTTTGTATTATTATTTATTTTCTTGTATAAATTAAAATTTAATAAATTAATACTAAAATATAATTATTTTTAATTTTATTTCAGATTATGAAGATTTGTCACCAATTTTATCTATAGTAACAAATGCAGGAAATAAAAAGGATTTTTCAAATACTTTCAAGTCAAAGATTGACTCAACAGTGACCAAAACCAATGACAAAGACAATCTGACTTCGCCTGATTTATCATTCGGTGCAAATAATTTAAAATCATAACTTTTTATATTTTTTACTTAATTTTAATATTTGTATTGAACATCTGTTTTATTGTTTAATGTAAATATATATTTATTTTTTCAGATAATTCTGGGTTGTCAGTGAATTCTATGAAACAAATTCATACGGGAAAGAAAAAGCCTTTTGCAGAGCTTTCATCACCCAGTATAACAATTACGATCAAATTTCTTATTATTTATTAATTTTTTTTAATTCTACAATAAAAATTTTTGCTTTATAGATTCCAAGAATAGTTCAAAAGAACTAGAGTTATCGGGAAATGGTAAAATCTTTTTTTCATTGATATTTTATAAATAAACTTTGCTTTGGCTTGCAAAAGTATTGAAGAAACCGTGGAACATGTGTTCTTTGTAATATTTGTCCTTAATAAGGACAACCGCAACAAAGAAAAGCTTGACAAACATCGCCATATTGGGACCATATCTGGCTGTAATTGGACTTTTTCTTACTCAGACTACGAAGTTATATATATATTGTATGATCATCACGCAAAATCTACCAAACCGTTCTAAACCACATTTTGAGGAAATATAGCCTCAGATCTCTAAAGTGTCGTAGGCTTTATATTTTTGCGATATTTAAGTTTGATGTTTAGGGAAAAAAAATTATGTCCTAGCATCATCACTTCGAGGGGAAGGGAGCGTGTTATAGGGATGTCATAAGGAAGTCATAGACTGATCATAGGGGTAATAGAAGGAGTTCATAGGGCGTCCATAAGGAGCCCATAGAGAGTCTATAGGAGTATCTCGGATTGAACTAACTCATATATGAGCAAATCCAGGATTAACTGCCCGTTAAAGATAGATTTTTTTTAAATTAGGAGCACACTTGTTTAAATGTATTTATTGCGTTCACATTGAGCCAAGAAATATATAAAACATATTGTGAACATATCATAAAATTTACCGTAACCTTAGTAAATATTAGTAATAATGAGTAAACATTAAAGATTATGTTTCTTTCGGTTAATTTTAAGAAACTCTTAGAAGTAAAATAATTTCCAAAACAAAACAAATTTTACCTTGCCAGTAGGATATACGTTATCCCCACAATATGATAACAATAACTAATAAAAGCAACAAATTTAATAATGTACCAGTAAAGTAAAATTTATTTACAACAATTATTTATTTTTAATTTAAACTTATATCTTTTTAATGCTCCGTTCGATTGTGGATGATATACTGAACAAATAATATGTCGCATATCAAAACTGTTTAAAATCTCCTTATTTAAGTCATTTATAAGTTCCTTGATCAGTTAAAATGGCTTTCGTTATAGCAAAAATACAAATAAAATTATTGACGAATGCTTTTGGAACTTTTATGGCTAATGCTTCAATTAATAGTACAATTACAGGATATTTTGTCAGTGCATCCATTATGGTTAAATAACAAACATAAGGAGCATTGCTACACAGAGCACAATTTCATCGTTTTTTGCGGGGAAAGACTTTACTGATAAAACGATGAAAGTTTTTGTCAAATAATCACTGGATTCTTAACGTTTAAAACGATTGTTTTGAGGTATAAACCGATGAATTTATTTTCCGTATTTTCAGTATTTTCCGTAATAAACGCTGTTAAACTGTGGTATAATTCGTTGAAAAACTGCTGCCGTTTAAAAGGATGACATGATATTGAAGAATAACAAGAAAAATCCTCGGTTTATCCGGTAACTGACCACGATACGGTTCTGAAATATTTATATATAATGATATATAATGATATTTTTAAATAACCGGCCGCTTCTTTTGATGAATCAACGATACTTCCCGAAACCCGGGATAAAACGGTGACACTTTACGGATTAAACGAAAACTTTAAGAGGCATTATTCCGACAACAATCGAAGCTTTTTAAGTAAAGCTTAATTTTCTAAATATAGGGTTATGAACACAGAATTTTCTGGTGGAATAGTTTGACTGATTAAGCGAAAAATTCAGCAAAAATTCTGAGGAAAATTTCACCGAATAAAACGACGTAGGATAACCACCGTATAAGAAGATAAATTGGCGCTCTGTGTACCACTATAATCTTTAATAGGGCCATAAACAAATACGAGAAAAACACATTTTAATGAATCACTGTATGTATCAGTTAAAATCATTGGTTCTCGAGTTTTTTGCTTTGCGCTTTGCACCTTTAGCATATAAAACTTTGTTTTATAAAATAGTGAATGTCTCTTCTCATGTTTTTTCAGTAAAAGTTATTTGAATTCTAAAATATGTCTTTGTGACCACCAATGATACTATTATAAAATTATTTAATTATCTCATTTCACATTTCTCTCATGGCAATAAAATTCCAATATTTTTACTATAATATTGTTACCATCATCGACCCGATGAAAATAAAAGAAACAAATTTCAAATTGGTCCATCCGTTCGCGAGATATTAACATCCGAAAATCACCGTTTTTCGCGCAAATTAAGAAACGTCGTTTTCTTCTTTTCTTCTTTTTTTTCTTCTTCATGTTCAATGTCCGGACGAGTAATTGAGACTAATACATTAATGTTATATGATAATATGTACCATAATTACAGTTCATATACAAATAAAATACATTAATGAACCTCTACAGGCCGAAGTGAGGCCACCTTATCAGAATTATTTAATAATTAGGCCAAAAAATTGCCAAATCATGGCTATAAATAATAATCAGTATTTTGCTTGTATTTGAGACTGATACATCATTGTTACATAGTAACATGTAACATAATTACAGTTCTGATACGAACATAACACATTTATATACATCCTAAGGTCCAGCTTAGGCCAACATTTTATAAATAAAAGACAATAAGGCCAAAAAATGGCCGAATTATAATGATCAAATATGGCCAAACTTTTGCTTTAAACAATCATTATACGACAAATTGTAGCAAATGATTTTAACACCATAATAGTTTATCCGTGAGCCTCTTATGGCATAGTTGTAGCCAGTAAGTTAGCAATAACCCCGATGGGGACTGAAGGCCCTTGACGAAGACTGAAAAGTCGGGTTCGGGGGCTTAAGCTGATGGAGGACTTGGAATTACTACAGTGACAGGGCCGGATTATAGGGTTTGAAATTAATGCAATCCCTATACTAGCGATCCGGGGGGTCATTGAAGACTCCTGATGCGACTAACAAGCGGTCTCCCGATGGTCTGAGCGCAACATCTCATCGGGTAATTTGACTTGAGTTGGCCTTGATATACCGGGTCTTGCGACTCAATCCAAGGTGTGAGATACCGTGCCAAGGGATGCGTTCTGCAGGGGACGGCTGCATCTCAAACGGTTCCTACAGGATAACAGGTCGCCTCCCGCAGAATTGCAGGCCTTACACGGGTACAGGGAGCACAGCCCGTGCTGACCTTCTATTCCCCCACACTCGTGGAAACAGAAATGGAAACAACTCATGAAACAAACCAGGATAGTCAGGTGGAGGACATGAGCTAACAGGCTTCAGAACTGCAGCTCAGTTCATCGGAAGGGGACGTAGCACCCCTTACAACTGTCAACTTTTGGGGAAAAGTACCAAAAGTTGACATTAAGGACGAGGAGAAGGTTCCAGCAACCTTCCCCAAGAATCTCATCGGAGCGCAGATAAGACAAATCAGCTGAGAAATGGAAATTATGGCGGCGGCTTTGGGGGGGGGCGAGAACCTAAACTGCCGCAACGCCATAGAAGGCAGAAATCTGACAGGATGGTTATAGAAGATCCAGTCAAATCTACAATCCCCAAGGGCAGTTCCACTCCACGAGGAGGTTCATCCCGGGGGGGGCGCGTTCCGTCGGGATCCTCGGCTGTTGCGAGCAACGCTCACACGGGAGTTCTGGGGGGGGGGGGGG